>JAVQJG010040686.1:0-44652 GCA_036024015.1 Craterocephalus amniculus | reverse complement strand
ACACACACACACACACACACACACACACACACACACACCCACACACACACACACACACACACACACACACACACAAACAGACTGGTTCTGATACAAAGGAGCTTCAGTGCCGAGTGAACTTCATGTGCAGTAAAAGTTCCCTGTAAGCACATGGAAGTGTCGATAGCTTCGTGTTTGTTGAACATCTGCTGGGAAGAATGGGCAGCAGAGGTTCAGCTCAGCATGAAATCTGTCAGCAGTTACAAGATTTACGTTTGTTTATCCAAATATGATGTCAGGAGAGGAGAATGTTTGTGTTGGATCTAGTGGATCAGAAAATTTAGTGCAACACTAAAACCAGTTTCCAGAAAACCTGCAGATTCCAGTATGTTTTGTCCTGACCATGTTTATCCCATTAAACGTGGGAATCTAAACTTTGATTCTTTTGCTAAACAACTAACAAGCTGTTTTTTGTCACAATGCTAACATTGCGTTCTGCTAAAAGGTCTTACAGTGGCATAAAGTGATTTCTAAGGAAAGAGAGAAAATCTTTGGCAAGACCTCATCTGGTGAAGCTCATATAGACTCAGAAAACTTGTCTGAGAAGTTTGTAAATCAAATATTTCTTTAGTATTATTTAAATTCTGTGTGAATTCAATCAATCTAAAGCACAAAAAAAGAGTTAATTACCAAGTAAACCCACTTCATATTTCATAATGAAAACAAATGCATGCTAGAAATGGGGTTAATGTTGCTGCCACTGCATCACTGTAACATGACACTTCCCGTTTATTGTTGTTTAATGAAATGGTTTTTTTAATTTAAATATCACTTCCATGTTAACGCTTCATAAACAATTTAGAGGTGATTTATAACCAACTTAGCACATATTTATAAGTTAAGAGGTTTTAATATATTTGTCACTGTAGGCTGTTTAGTTTTCTTCCTTTGTGAACTCAACATACTTCTGTGTTAGCCAGTTGTCTCATTCAGCCCTCCTAAAGAAAGCATAACTCTCAAAATGTCACCCTTACATTGTAAAACACCTTTTATATGAATTAAATTAAAAATAGTGATCCAGCAGATTAAGATATGAGATGTTTGGGCACTGCTGACAATAAAATAAAATAAAAACCTAAGACATTTGATGCTATTGTATCACTGACCTTTGTGACATGAACCATGTTTTTTTCCAAACTACACACTGACGGCTTGTTTCACATCTGCAGCCCACAGGTCATCCATGTAAACGGAGGAGAGAGGAATAATGTGGCCTAAACATGTCAGGGTACAGTAAACAAGTTTGTTCATTACCTTTTCTCCTCACACTCATCTCACTCAAACTATCACAGGAACACACCAAAGGAATTAAATGCATCATGAGCACAAATGGTTTGCTCGTGCTTTTGCGTTTGTACCGTCAAACCCACACACACACACACGCACGCACGCACACACACAACTCTTTAGTACAATGATATCGGTTCAACGTGTATAATGTTGATACAGGAGAACTGTACCACACAGGCATCCATGCACAGCATCGTGTCTGCAGAGCGTCCTTTACTTCTAGTGCATTCTGGGAGATGGAGTCGGTAGTGTGTTTGCTTTTTGGCTGATTGGCTGCAGGAACAGTATTAGGCCTTTCCAGGTGACGTAGTGTTCTCTAAACAGTCGGGATCTCCTTTTGTATTCGCTCCTCCAGCATAGTAGCATACGTATATATGTGGGACGAGTACATGAGATGTCTTAGTTAGAAAAATAAACAGGCTCAGAGCTCAGGGAGGAAGGCTCTGCGCTCAGACTCTCTGGGAGTGTTGCGTTTTAAAAATCCAGATGGTCTTTGTCTCGCTGTCTCTGGCTTAAGGCAGTCCAGTGGAAGCTGAGGGCGGTGACGTCAACGTGGACACTGGACATCGTTTTGGTCTGATTCTGGAGTTTTCTTCGTCCATCATTCCCTCTGAGAGCTGCTCTTGTTTGTTAGGGAATGAGCCTCCTGGTCGCTTCCTGCCTTGCCGAGGTTGTTAAAAATCACGCTGAACTTGCGCAGCTGCTCGCTGGCTGTATGGCTCTCCTCCTGCAGGCGCTGGTTGTTCTCCCTCAGGTTGGCCATCTCTGCCAGCAGAACGACTTTGTCCTGCTTCTCCTGGTGGCAGAAAAGCAGGAAGAATGAGAAATCGTGGATGTTCTGTTCACTGTGAAAACCAGACGGTCACATCCTGGGCTGAAAATCGTAGCGGGACTGTGAACTTTCAATGTTTTAGACAAATAAAGAAAAAATCTCACCCTCTCCAAATCATTGTTTAGTTGTTTTAACATCACTTCCAGGTGGAGCAGACGACCTGACAGATCGTTGGGGACCTCGTCGCTGCAAACACACACAGCAAACATTACTATGCAGAGAGTTCAGCAATGACAACACTCAGAGAGACACAAAACGTTGCACTTAGCTAGGGAGGACAACAAAACTCCTAAAAAACACCTTCTTATGTTTGGAGCTTCCTGACAGAACAACACGTCTACCAGTCTCAGAAAGCAAATGAAGAGTTCTTTTCCAAAATGCTCTAAATCCATTTGAACATTTTTTGGGAAATGCCATTTTGTACCCAAACCCTCCATTGTTTGAATGAGGAACTGGATTTTTCAGCACAGTTTAACGATGAAATATAGGGATTTGACATGAAATGTTGATAGAGCAGTGACTAGATTCACTACACAGCAAAATGACATGACAAACTCATTTTTTTAAAATTGTGCTCTAATAGAGTTTTGGAAAAGAACTATTCAAATGTTTCCTAGTGGAAATACAGAGGACTAAGTTAAAACTTCAAATGTTAGTGAAACTACCACAAAGTGGCAGCAGAGGGAGCAGAATGGGACCAAAAATCATGTAAAATTCAGGGACTTTCATTCAAAGATTTCTCTGCACTACTTCAGTTTTTGCACTACTTAACTACTTCACAGCATTTAGGGAGGCAGACGTACCCGCTGAAGGTCGGTGTGGTCCGTGGTGTCTGAGGAGTGTGGAACTGGACTGGACTGACGACTGGTCTTGTGTCTGGACTTCCAGGCTGTGGCTCAGTCAGTGAGAAGAGGGAAACCGCTCTTTGTGCTGCAGCAAAGACACAATAACATCTTCATAAAGCTGCAGAAAGAGTCTTTATCGCAGCATCTCCTGGGATGTAAAACAATGAGTCCACACAGGTGGATCGGACAGACCAGTGGATGGAGCTTGTGGTGGGGTTTGCTCTGTTACAGCAGAGGTCTCTTGGGAGAGCAGAGAAATGCAGAAACCACAACAAAGGAGGATGTGTAGATGTGGGCCAGGCTCCTTTCTTTCCCAGGGGGGCTGCGTTACAGCTGGTGGAATAAATCTAATGTGGCAGAGTTTCTGTCCTCACCTTCGTAGGCTTTAGCAGCATTGACCAGGCTGGACCACTCCAGCCCACAGGCCGTGTCTGGGAGGGGCATCAGCCCGGGATCAAGCCTCCTCAGAGGGGGAACTTTGTCTCTGACGTCTGTGAGGGACACCTCTGATGCTGATAGAGGCACTGAGGGAAGAGACAAGCTGCAGTGAGTAAACAAAAGTCTGCAGCAGAGCAGGACGGTGCTGCTTCAACACTCACTCTTCTTGCCCTGCATGCGGTTGGAGGAAACGGCGTGTCTCCGTGTGGGCAGCGTGCACGTAAACAGCACGTCGGTGGGGTTTGTCTGGTTCTCAGAGCAAGCGAAGCTGGCGTCTCGTCGCCCGCTGCACAGCGACTCGTCTGAAAAGGTGCGCTGCAAGGTGCGTCGGGGAGACTGCGAGGAAGCGCAGAGGTCAGAGATGCGTTTACGAACATTAAATTTGAGGTTTCACATCAAAGTAAGTCTCTCACCGGATCTCTTTGCGGCGTCTCTCCAGGGTTGTCCATGATGATCAGCTTCTTAAGGTCGTCCTCGATGGTGCTTTTGTACGTCCGGCGCGGAGAGCGCAGGTCCCTCAGAGATGCTCGGAGCCGCGGTTGTCCAAACACGTTCTTTGAATTCATGTCCACTTGCCTGGAGAGACAATAAAACACAAAGGATCATCTCAATATCGCAAAAACTCTAAAACACTCTCCTTTAAAAGCAACTAAAATGCCTTTAATTTCTTATTTCTAACATTTCACATCTCGTCTTCTCTGCCTGATCAAAAGAGCACCTTGGCTGAGAACTGCTGAATCCAGGAAGTTCTCTTGACTAAGGATCATTTGTTTTCATCTGTCAATGGACTTTTCCAGCATCTACCCACAGTAATCCAAACCACTGAGAGCATCATTTAATTTACAGTCAGCATTTAAGCTGCTGCTTCAGGACTAAATAAAGACCTAGTGGGAAGTGTCTGCCCCATTTCTGACAGCAAACAATCAGTCAGGATGAATGCAGGCAAAAACAACACATAAGCTGCTCATCTGCTTCCACTATTCTCTGTTTTCCTATGAATTACATCATCGGCGCTCAAAGAACTTTATCTAAATCAGTCACAGCATATATATCATATAAAACCAAGGTTGTAAGGATGTAAAAACCAATCCTGCTTTCTGTCCAGAGAAAAGGGTATGAGTCAAACTTAGTGATGAGTTGTGAGTGTCGGTCTTACTTCTTGCTGCTGTCAGAGCTGGATGTCGTCATCATGTTTGAAGGTGATGGACTTGCATCCTCCGTCTGCCTGGCAGTTTGTCTGCTCTTTCCATAAAGGGCCTTTGGAGCGGAGCTGGATAAAGGAGTGGACCTCATCTGAGCTGATGTGGGAGTCGTGGTGGAGGCTGGGACAGGCCGCGCTTTCTCTGCTGTGGGAGTCTTGTAACCTTGCGGTGTGTAGGCCCTCGGGGGATAAATGGATAGTTGCATGACGGATGAGCAGAGCAACAGTCACTTCACATGTTTTGTACACAGTTTGGAAAACAGGAGAGAGGTGCGCCGACTTAGTGAAATATGCAACTTAGTCCTTAAAATTCTAATGAGGTTAAAGTCAATAACTAGTCCGACTAACATTATTCTTCAACACACCCTAAACCCTCTTTGTCGAGCTTTTTGTATTAGTCTTTCTCACAGTTGGATCATTGCCAAGCTGAAAATGAAGCTTCTCCCAACCACTCACCTCTGACACTCACACATTGCATGACGCACAACTTAAATGTTTCAGGTTTAAAAATGAGGCAAGTGGCAGCTGCCACTACTGCAAGGTTTAACCAGCTTCTCCAGCTCGTCGTGTTGCTAATAAGAAAGCATCAACTCAAATCTTTTTATCTTTAAAAAGGTAATGAGCAACTGTAATAAAAGATTAAATGTGTCCAGCTGCTTTGTGAATAAAGAATTTCAACTATAAGTTGAAATAATTTCATTCCCAAAACCTGCAACTGAGCATTTTAAAAGGGATGCCAGTCAAAGGCGTAATACTGTGTCTGAATTGTGTCGCACACTGATAATCGGACACTCTGCAGCATGAGGATTGATTTTAATCCAGCACAGAGTGGTCAAAGCCTGTGTATATTTGTGTATTTCAAGTCTGCAGGCGTTTATATTGTGGGGGTGGAAGTAGCATGTCCACCCTCACAGATCTGCATGTTTCACAAGGATTAGACTGTTGTAATCCTTCATGTGCTCTTTAAAAACATTTCACCAAATCGTATTATTTATTCACTTTGATATAAAGCAAAAAAAGCATCACTCCATCATTCTCTAAAGAAAACACCAGCACACATCTGGGTTGAATCTGTCCTCACTTGAATGTTTCATGAATTGTATATGAATCTCAGAGACATACCTGGGTTTAAAAGCATCCATTTTCTCAGCACTGGAGCCAGGAGGTGGGAAGGTCTTGGTCCGGTAGCCTTTGGTCTGATTGGCTGCAGGTGGTATAATGGGTGAGGATTCTCGTCTCATTGCTTCTCCCCCACAGCTGCTGCCTCCCTGGGACAGCTCCTGGATGCCGCTGTAGGTGGCAGAGCAGTGCAGCTGCTTGTGGGGCTGGTTATTAAACATGTTTCCGTGGCGAATGCTGTTGTAGTGTGTGGAGGCGTCGATGCCGCTGTCATTGGAGCCCCCTTTGTTGAGCAGGTCGGGTTCGGGATCCATGGGGTCACCGAAACAACCTCCGCCTCCTCGCTCTGCTCCGGCTCCTCCGTCAAACCATCGCTCATCGCTGTGGCTGCTGGAGGCGTTGCTGGACAGAGTGTTGCTGCTGGAGTGGCTGGAGTACTGAGTCTCACCCTGCAGAGCACAGACGGACGCATTCAGCCGGGCAACGAGGAGGAGACCGAAGGAAAAGATGCTCAAAGATGAGTCTAACCTTTGAGTGTCTGTTTGGAGAATCTTTCCCTGGGACATCCTGTCTGGGTAATCTCCTCTGCCCTCCACCACATGGCCCTCGAGACGACGATGCTGGGACGTGCCATAGGGGTTCTAGACAGAAAACACGCACAGAGGGATTAAAGCAAATTACACTGAACCTCCATGGTATCCAAAGAGGATTAAATACTAATAGCACATTTAAACACTGACCTTCCCCCACTCACGATTACTCAAAATGACACTCTGCTGTCTCTGCTTCACTAAGCAACCATAAGAACCAATCTGAGGAGGCGGGTTCGCTCGTCACCTTTTAAGTGTATTAGTGAGCATGTTGGAAAACAGCAGTAATTGAGCTGTTTCGTCTTAACTAACCCTTAACCCAAACCCTCCTCCAACTCCCGCACCAAAAATCTGTCTTTAGCCCAAACACTCAACGTTTACCATCACATCACTGAAGTTGGTCTGCTCTATATAATGTCTCCAGGAGTTTTACAACTTTTTTTTATTCATACATAAACCCATCCATCCATCCATCCATCCATTTTCTGAACCGCTTAATCCAATTGGGTCGCAGGTGTGCTGGAGCCCATCCCAGCCGTCAAAGGGCGAGAGCCGGGGTACACCCTGGACAGGTCGCCAGTCTGTCGCAGTCATACATAAACCATTAGAAAAATTCTGTCAGTCAACTCGTCCCCCTTTTATTTCAGTTTTTTATTTCCATAATACCACTCTTGATTCTAAAGCTCTTTGATCAACATGTATTGTTTTTAAATGTCCGTATAAATAACTACGACTTTTGACTTCAAAAGAAGTTTGCCAAGAATAGTTAATCTATCTTTTTCAGTTTAAAAACAAAAAAAATATATATATATACTTCAAAACAGCAAAGAAAATAAAATAACAGTACAAATTGACTGAAAAAGGCTCAGGTGGAAGCAAAGCTCATAAATGCCCACCTGCTATGCATCCTAAACTACACAATTCATAGTGTCCAATGGGAGGAGAAAAAAAAACAAAAAAAAATACATACACATACATAGTACTCATGCACTTTCATAACTCATTTCCCTTTTTTTGTTTTTCAATTACTGCCATAACTCCTAAATAGAAATGCACATGGTTATTTCTTGAACAAAACAAATGAAGTACATTGCTTTAGTTTGAGATCAGCACTGTTCCACAGCTGAATCCCCTTAAAAGAAATTGATCTTCTTTTTTAGCTTTTGTTAACATAAATTTACTTCCATCTCTCAACTCATATGTACTCTGAACCTATACACACTGTCTGGTAGTGTTTTATTATTTACTTTAAACATAATTTGCATAGATCTATAATAAACCAAGTCCCTAAACTTCAAAACATGGGAATTTAAAAATAATGGAGAAGTATGATCATAGTAGCTGGTGGTAATGACTAAAGTTTATTTATAAAGTGCTGTAAGGCAGACAGTTGACACAAAGTGCTATACAACATAACATTAGCAGACCAAGATAAGGATAATAAAACAGAAAAAAGAGAAAATTAATGTCCCATTGTTTCCAAACTAGTTTAAAAACAATAAGACAATTCTTTAAAACAAAACAGTTATACCCATAAAAACATATAAGACTACTAATACCATTAAACACATAAACCATAAAACACTAAAACATGATGTGTATGGCTCGTTTTTGTTGTAACACAATTTTATCAATTGTGGTTTTAAACGTAGATCCCCATATTTTTATGCAGTTTGTCAAATAAGGAATGAACAGTAAAAGGAAAAAACAAATTTTTTATTTGTTCATTCTGGTAGTGTACCTGTTTTGCAGCGCTCCATCGTACTTTCCTGGCTTGTGAAGCCTGATGAAGATTCTCCACTGGAAGGGATGTCCACGGTGAAGTGGGGTTCATAGGGCAGCAGGGGGCGCTGTATAGATGCAAATCTACACAGATCATAGGAGAAATGATAGTAAATTATTACTTAACATATTCATGCAAATTTCTTTAGTAAAACAACTTCATATCTGGGAAAGCTCGATCAATCACAAGATTTAAGCACATTTATTGGGAAATCCCCATTTAACAAGGCCTAAAATTGTAGTTTGATTCGATTATCTGGCAAGTTTTCAGTTTCTGCTAAGCAGTTGAATAAAACACGTTTCTCTGGTTGAGTGAGATGTTATCAACCTCCACATTGTGAGGAAAAGCCACCCACATAACAGATCCTTCCTCTGAGAGACAGCGTGTTTATACACTTCGAACTGCAGACTCTGGCACGCCACATTATTTGGCCTCTTCTTAAAACCAATATGATCTACCGCTACTGCACCAAAGTGTTGTGAGTAACATCTGACAAGTTCAGACAGGATCCAAACGGATGATTTTGAGCTTGGAGAACAAAAGGCCACACATGCACACACCTGTCGTGTGAAGGTTTGTAGCGTACAAAGGGGCCTGGCGTGATTCCAGGCGGCCCCATCGTGGAGAGGCTGGCTAAACCTGAGGAGGGTGAAGAGAAGCTGGCGGAGGCGTTTCTGTAGGGCAGCACTCTGTCGCCTCCTGCGGGAGACAGGCTGTAGTGGTTCTCTGGGTAGCTAACCGGCCTGAAAGACACAGATTGGAGTGACAAACCAGACCACGGATAGGTGATTTACCTAACTAAATCTGAAACAATTACCAACATATAGTTTAAACATGTTAATAATGTTAAAACAAACTAGCTGACTAAATGAAACAGTTCTGAATGTTAAGAGTCTACTTAAAAATCTCTTGATCAAGTAGATAAAAACCCTGAGTGAAATAGTTTCAGATAAACTCTCCAACCATCAGTTACTAAAAATACAAGTTTCCAGCTGTTCTCAGTTGAAGTCTGGCAGGCAAAAAGAGGAGTTCTCATCTGTGAGTGAGCCTGAGGATGTTTATTGCTCCAAACACATCAGCAGATCAACCGTGTTGTGCCTCTAAGGTCCTGCGGTGTTTAGGTTTATTCAGGAGCAGCTTGCAGGGTTGCTACAAGCTCTTCAGTTAAAAGCTTTGTAAGTTAAGACCACGTTTTATAAGAAGATCTGGTCAACAGGGCATCACAAAGTAACGATAAAAACAGAGAGTTTGTTCATGAGCTACATAAGAAGTCGCATTATTTAGACACAATAAAACATCCTGCGGTATTTTAGAAATAAATATTTGTGACAGCACTCTGTTATTTCTAATTGTTTACTGCAGCAGTGTCATAATCAGCAGACGTGTCCTCATTTTACTAGTAACCAGCTCTGGAAGGTAACATCTGACTACTTTTGATTGGGTTTGATTGAGAAAACCACACTTCTGCTGCAGGAGGACTTTGACAGGAACATTCAGAGTAAATAACATCTTTACACCTTTCACTTCTTTAACTGGGATTCTTAAAGAACCATTAAAGGTGTGCGTTGTTTAAAAATATCACACCTTCAATACTTATGTTTCATTTTACACCATTATTCTAATGATCAGTTCATGCATATAATCAGTTCAAACATGTTTTCTCTGTTTCACCACATACGTTTTATTTACGATCAGGGTAATTTGCAGAGGCTGTGATTCAGCGTCTCTTTCACTTTAAAACAGCATCATGAGTATGTACCTTTTGGAGCTGAGGTGCTGCGGCTCTCTGTAGGGAACTGGTATCAGAGCCTTATGTGAGCGAGGCAGTGGAGGGGGTGGAGGCCCCATGGGGGCCCAGCGCTGTGGGATTGGGGCGCTGTGGAGTCCTGGAGGAATGGGCGAGCTTTCCCAGCGCCATGTTTGGCGAGGGGAGGGTCGGTATCCTGCGGCCAGAGGCTCAGGCTCTGGCTTCTGCTCCATAGTCTTCATCTCATACTCCTCTGTGCAGCCCCTAAAGATAAAGAAGGGGATTGTTTATGAGATCAGTACAGAAACAAGCAGGCAGCAAACAGAGTTCTGTATTCTGCTGCAACACACCAAATGCATCTCTTTTTTACATCCTTCCTCCACAGTTTATGATGCTCAGCAGTGGGTCAGTGAAAAGGTCCATGAGGACCTGAACTGCAACTGAACCTCAGCTTCAACTTGTGCTTTGAGTTCAGTGTATAAAAACAATAAATTCTCTCGAAATACTGCGTTATTATCCTCTCATAACACGCTTTGTGGATGCTTAAGCACATGGCCGACATGTAACAGCACTCGCTAATGAGCTCCCCTGAGGCCGATGGAGGGAGAAAGAGCGGAAAGGAAACCGATTATTGGCACATCAAGACTCCATCTTGCCCACTGAGAGACTGAGGTCTAGCATGTTTGGGTGCATGTGTGTGAGTGAAAGAGATTGTTTTATCTCATCAAATAGCTTTTCACCAGAGTATTTGAAAACATAGCCAATACGTTGTGTTTTAACAGTGCACAAGGTCAGAATAAATGTCTTCTTTCCTTCAACGTGCACAAACATCCACCCTTTTAGCTCTGAGAATAAAAAAAAAACTTTAAACATAACATTGTGGAAACAAGCCTTCAAACTGGCATTTAGCCTCATCAATTATGAAATTACTGGCAAAGCTCCCAGCTGGAGGAGCGGTCATCTTTATTTATCAATTCACAAGTCAAACACACCACACGAAAATACAATCTTTATCTAATTGCAGCCTCTACCTGACAACCAGCACAGATCTCATCATTATTCATCCAAAAAGCTATTACAGGAGGGAAGAAGGCATCAAATATGCAGATAGGGTGTTATTTAAGATGAGACAAAAGGAAATGAGCAAGGTGATGGAGGGGCAATGCTGTTAAAGTGAGATGAAAGGGAAATTCATAGAGACATGAATGGAAAAGGAAAACTGTATGGGACAGATGAGGACAGTATGTCATACTGTATCTATCATCTCTTTTTATCAAACAGTCATCTAATATTCCTGTTTTATGTTTATCTAATCTATAAGATAATTTAATATAATTCTTTCCACTATAGAGTCCAAAGTGAAGAATTCAGATGTTTATTTGTTTTCTCACTAATAGTCCAGATCCCAAATACAACCAATTTACCGCCATGAACACCAAGTGTGCATTCATTCATTCTTCAGGGACAATTAACTTTGAATTCTAACAACTTATTAAAATTGGTTTCATTTAATTAATCAGTTACTTAAGTTGCTGCTGAATTCTGCTTCAATTTAAATTCTGAGCCTTTAAGAGGAAAAAAATAATCTGATGACGCCGCATGTGCTCTGGGAAAACAGTCTGGAGAATTTTCACCAAGTGATTTTATCAACGACACCAACATCTTTAAAAAACATGAGAAAAGCAGCATGTTTCTAATAACTGAGTTTAACATTGAGCAGCATCAAAGACTAATCAATGCACCAAACTGAGCATGTTCATCACTAAAGGAACAACACTAACACAATCCACATGTGGACTGAACAGCAGTGCATGCTCAGACCTCGTGTAGACACACACACACCTGCGCACTCAGACAGGCTGAAAACACGACCCTCAAAAGAGAGCAAACTCTACATCTGACAGCATGCGGTTATTCTCCCATCACACCAGCGTAAACACAATCAGATCACACACCTTTCCTCTGTGGTATTCGTCCATCTTGTCCGTTTACAGTCGAGACAAAAGCGGCACAGATACACACTTCCAACTTTCGTCTCTCTTCCTCCACCTTTCTCTCCTCCGCCCACTCCTCTTAACTCTTGGAGGTGTTCAGACACGTCCTCCTCGCTGAGCTCTTCTCTGCCTCTGCAGCTCCACACACTCATCCCTGCCTTCCTCTCCCTCCACAGCCTGATCCCTCCTCCTTTCTTTTCCATCCTTTTCATTTGCACGAGACATGCATTTTTAATTAATCACTTCCACTCCTTTATTTATTTATCTTTTTTGTGGTCTTTTCTTTTTCCCCTCACACGGATTCCAGGCCTTAATCTCATGCAATCTGCTAGCCTGGCGCACAACAGCAAACGAAACAGAGAGGGAGGAGGTGGTGGGGAGTGACTGTAAGACTCTAATTATCAGTAGTTCCAAGGCCACAGTAGTGTGTGCATGTTTTTGTGTGTATATATGTGTTGTGTGCGTGTGTCAAAGGGGTTTAACTTGGTGTAATTAAACTGCCTCCAACATTAAAGACATCTAACCACTGTGTGATCACACAGCCCACCACAATTACTGTCTTTAGGGTTTCTGGTGCTCAGTCAAACACACACACACACACACACACACACACACACACACACACACACACACACACACACACACACGCACACACACACACACACACACACACACACACACACACATATATAGTATACAGAGAGAGAGAAAGAGAGTGGTGTGTCCCAGGAGGAAGGCAATTCTGCTCTCACTTCACTCTCATCACAGCCTCTGTCATCTTCACTCTGCCTCCCATCTCGTCTCTATGACGATGCCCTCTCCTCTACAACTGATACAGCAACCCACGCAACATCTTTATCATCACTTCTTTCTGAGTGACTCGTCCACTGCATTTTTACGGAGGGTCAAAGGTCAGTAAGCAGCCAGAGGGAGGATGTCAAGGTTAACAAGGTGCAACTTAGCACTAAAAGAGTGGTTCAGAGACCTTAAACATCCCAGAGAGCTTTCTGGTCCTCCATAACCTCCTGAGGCCCAATGATCACTTCACTTTGCCCAGACAAAGTGCAATTATTATCAACACAGACTAAAAATGTCCTCATATTTTTAGTATCTGTATTTTGCAACATTTTGTGATAGCAAAGAGTGACATACTTAAAGGAGAAAGACCTCAAAAGTGCAAGGTGCACATATTAAAAGTTTGATTAATTGATACCTGATCCTATAGTTCCAGGTCTTAATCTGTTAAAAACATCTAACTTCAACAACAGGGTAGTAGTTTGGAATCATTTTTGTTTAAACAAAAATGATTTACTCAAATGTACTTTTGAACAACGATCTAGAGCTCAGTGGTCAGTAAAATGACCAACTTTATTTAGCTCCATATAGCTCCACTATAGCATGCCACACAAATACTAACATGTCTGTTTTTATCTGTTGCTGCAAGAAACTACAGAAAAAAACTCAGAACATAGAGGGAAATATATAAAACATGGTTTCTTGTATCATCCATACCTGTGTTCTGTAGTTTTTGTGTCAGACATCCCTCCGTCTCTGAGTTCATCTCAGGTCAGAGGGTTACATGCTGAATTTTCTCGGGCAATGCTAAAACATCTTTGTTCTTAAACTGAAGCGAAAGGTTTAAAAATGATCAAAATCGGAGGTATGAGGTTTTTCCACATGACCAACGTGTTCTCATCATGTCTTACTTGATCTTTTTCTCTGGCCCTGTTGGACTCAACTGCAGAGTGAAGATGACTCACATCAAAGAGACAGTCAAGGAAATGTTAACGCCTGACTCATCTTTACTGATGGCACACATCAGAGTTTGTCTGTGTGTATCTTTTAAAGGCGACTCCGACTTTTTTGCCCTGCTGCCATCATATCAGCCCAGAGTAATTTACGAACCCAGGAGAAATGTAACACGAAACAAAGCTCATTTAAATAAAATCATGTTTATCTTCATTAAAATGTTAGTGGACATTAAGCAGGGATTCATTTTAAGGATATGCAACATTTAAGATGATAAAGAGGCAACGGTGGAGTTTCTACCATGATACGAGCATCTGCACGCTTCCTTTTTATTTCATCAGCGACTGGTTAACAGCAACTCAGACGGCTTCATGCAACATGGAGCTGATGTTGCATTTCAGACAAGAACACAGGAAGCAAAGAGGACGACAGGATGTAGACAGGAGTTCTGTAGATGATAGAAAGGAGCTGCTGATGCCTCTTTGAACCTTCAGCTCTGTTTTAAAGAAACACAATGGACACTTAATGTGTGGAAGAAAATAAAAGCAACACTCTCACATACACACATAAAAAAAAATCAGTGGTATCACATCCCCACGAGCAGAGGGATGCTGACTGGTCCTGGTTAATTAAACAATGAAGTGTCAAAGAGTCGAGCTTTAAATGTGAGGCTGCAGTTGCGCTGAAAGATGGAGCGCATTACAAAGAGACAGACGGAGACTGAAATCCGCCTGGGAGGAGGACAAATCCAGCAAGAGAGAAGCAGAGGGGGATCAGTCAGAGTGATAAAGATAACACCAGGATGTGAAAAAGAGAGCCCAGAGGAAGAGACAGATGGACTCGGATGACACACAGAGGATCGTCTAATGGAGCTCAGCTCAGCGGAGAGATGCTGCTCTTGTCCATAATGAAGCCTGAAGGTCCTGAGGACTGCAGCTCCGTAAGAAAAGTAAAATCTCAGAAATAAGAGTCCGCCTGTCAAAAAAAATGCTGAGGATCAGAGGTTCTTCCTCCGAAGAGCCTCAGATCAACCGTCAGCTTCGGAAACAGTCACCTGATTCACACGTCGCTGCAGACGGAGGAGAAACATAAACACATTAAAGTCCATTCATGTGACGGCTGTGAAACTTAACATGCTGAATTTAACGCTGATACAGAATAAAATATAGAAATAAAAAGAAAGAGGATAAGAAACAGATACAGAAAGAAGATGAAAAGAAGGAAATCTGACAGGAAGTAAAGACGTAAACGACTAGACAAGAAAGAGGAAAAATAGAGGAAAAATAAGAAGGTTAAAGATGGAAGAGACTAAACTTAAGAGTACCCAGGAGAAGAGACGAAAGGATAGGATGAGGCAAGAAAAATGAAAAAGGAGGAAAGGGAAGAGAGAAAACAGATAGTCAAGAAATGTGAGGGCAAAAGTTGTAAAGGGAGAAAAAGAGTGGAGATACGAAAGGAAAGGTAAGAGAAAGACAGACAAATGAAGAATAAAGAGCGGATGAGGATAAAGGGAAAAGGGATGTTAAAAAAGAATGAAAAGAAGAAAGAAAAAAGCACATAAGGAGAAAATGAGGAGGAGATGAAGAAAAAGATTGCGCTTGAGAAGAAGATGCAGTTTATTGAGAAGGGATGAGATGAGGAGAATGAGACCTAATGTGGAGAAACATATAGGAGAGTAAAAGAAGAGGGGAAAAGATGAGAGGATGAAAGATTAAGAAAGAGGAGGGGATTACAGAGAAACAAGAAAAGAAGGAGGAGAAGAAAAAAGAGGAGGAGGAAGAAAATGTGAGGTGAAATGCTAAATGTTGGAAAACCTCCGATGATCAGAGGAAAGGAGACCTAGCAGGCAAACCACACACACTCGCACACACGTGCACACACAGTCTGCAACCTCACCCCGTGTGTGTGTGTGTGTAGGTGTATGTGTGTGTGTTTGTGTGTGTGTGTGATGCAAGCCTGCTGGGCTCTGCTGTAATCGAGGCCGGATGGACATCGTGGCTAAATGTTGCAGCAACCCTGCAGGCTGTGATCTATAAAATACACTCTCACACACACACACACACATGCACCCAAGAGACAGAGTTGTGTCTCTCTTCTTTGTTCTGCTTCATTATATTCTTGATCTTGATGTTACTTTCTTTCCACAGATCTTTCTTCATTCTTTCACCATTTTTTCAGTCCTCTTTGCTCTCTCTTCATCTCTCCACGCTGTTATCTGCCCCCTCTTATCTCATCCCTTCCCTCCAGGTCTACATCGGTGTCTTCCTGAGATGTGACAGATCATTTTTCTGGTAGCGTAACCAAAGAATGCGCTTTTAGCAGTTTGATTTTAATACCTTTACTGATGTTATTACTTCAAAAGTGAAGGTCACTGACTGGGTAAAATGCTTTATTTAAATTCTAAAAGTATAGTTCCATACATACACAGACTTTAGACTCAGACGTTTTGAGCCAGTTGAAGCAATTTGATTTACCACATTGCCTTCTGGAGACAAACTTGGGTAATCTCATCAGTACCCCTCAGATGCAGGGCATTAGAACTTGATGCTGCTTTTTGAGAAGAGTAAGAAAGACTCAAGCTTTCACACCAGTCTGTGTAAGTCTCCAATACCACACAAAAAAGTTTCTAGAAATGTTGCCAGTCACTTTTAAAAAAAGTAACTATTAGAGGCGTCTGAATCAGTGACTGTAAACTATATGGCCAGACCAGAAATATTCTGAAAAAGTCACTAAATTGGCAACAATGAGCAGCAGTGGTGAGTCTACTGGCATTTGGCTGGAAGTGGCAGAAGTGTGCATGTTATTCAAAAGACATGACAAAATAGCAGAGTGTGATATGGTTGAATTATCTAAAGGGACTATACCCGATTTCACGTCCGGCTAGTTTTGGCATGACCCTCTTTCTCTGCCAGGTTCATTTTCGGAAGGTCCAGACTCCGATCAGCCAGTAATAGCGTTCCCATAGTGATCTGGTATTAAGTTACGAAAGTTAAACCCCTTAGCTGAGAAAAAGCGTCACACAAAAGAAAGAAAAACTAGCCGCTATCGCTAACTAAGCTAGCCGGCCGTGAAATCGGGTATAGTCCCTTTAAATAATCATTTTCTGTTTATGTGATCGTATAACTAACCCTGTAGTTTATCTTTGCTGAAGTGCTGATGTCAGTTGATAGAACAAAACTATAAATAAGCTGTCAGCTCTCTTGCAGTCAGGTTAAAATGAGATGAATGGCTTATTTTTCTTATAGCTTCAGAGCCTGGTGAGACATTAATGTGGATTTCGGTAAAGAAAAACTGGAATATGCCTATACTTACAGCTCAGAGTTCACCTCTCTTATGAAAAAATAAAGATGAGTGTGTACTTTTTGGTTTATGTTCAAATCAATACGGATTGGCCCAAGAGCACATTAACACCAACTTCTGCAAAAATCATCCGGGTTCACTAAAAGGCAAGATAGTGGGTGTTAGTGGGTTTTTTGACTATAGTGTTAAAGGTCTTGTTAAGTGAAAAAGCTGAGTTCACACTGGAATTAAAGTGGAGTTTCCGGGATGAAGCTCCATTAACTGCTGCATCCTTTTTCTGAAGCCTCCCAGACCAGACTGGATTGCTCGTTAATGCAGGCACTGATGCAGTATATGGGATGTTGAACAGCAACATGAGAGATGCCGAAATTACTCATAGCACTGATTTCTAGATGTTTAATAGCTCCAACACACATTTTCTCATTATTTTTCACTTTTCCCACCTAATTCTTCCCTCATTCCAGGAACCTGCTGTCCTCAGATTACAGTTCATTTCTCTTCTTTCACCATTGTCAACCCTCTCACCACCTTGTTTCCTTGCACCACTCCTCCTTCACATCTCCTCGTCCCCTCTTATCCTCTAATTTATAATTTGTTCAGCCCTCTTTCCTTTTCCCCATTATTTGCTTATATAATATTCACAGGGAAACGAAAACGCTCAGGATTTCCTGCTGATGTCAGAAAGCAAAGGATGAAAAAAAGTCAGCTCCGATATGTTTCTTCCCTTCAGGAAAGGGAAATGAAGGATACAAGGATGATAGGAAGTATTAAAATAGGAGAAAAGTGAGCACACAGTGGTTTATAGATTTTTTTTTTAAAACCCCAAACAGACTGTTTTTTTCATTTAACATTTCAGCAAAAAACAACTCCCATCATCCTTTGTTTCTTATTAATTTGCTCTCCCAATTTCCCGCTCCCCTCTGCTAATTACGCCGCTGGAGCCTTTGATCTGTCCGTTAACCCTCCGTTAACGGAACAATTAGTCAGCAGCCATTCAGGTGAGGATTGATCTGAGCCACTCGGCGCCTACAAGGCTTTTAATGGATTTAATTAAACTGCCAGAGAAGTGTGTGTGTGCATGTGTGTGTATGCTAACACCCAAAGGGGATCAGGATGGAGTGAACAGGCCTGAACACAGGGTTGTCAGGGAAACGCAATTAAAATGTGAACATACATGTAGTGCTTTGTCAAATCAGAGAGAAAGGGAAGGAGACAGGCACAGAAGCTCCGGATGTGTTTTTGTGTAAATTATGAAACACTGAATCACAAACCAGTAAGCCCGGTAGCGAATATGGGTTGAATTTCCCTTGATGCTGCCCCAAAAAATAAAAAATAAAAGACACTTCTCCAAGGCATAAAAAGTGAGTTTCAGTGAATAAAACAAACTGTGCAGCTCAGAAAAATGACCGATATGGCTTTATTTGTTTAGAACACCTGCTATTAAGTTTGTTGATGACAAATCTGTAGAGATTACTCTTTGTCGTTTGAAGGAAGAAACACTGCATCTAAAATAAATATATATATATTAATTCAGTTTTAGTCAGTTTGAAATACTTAGAGCCAGTTAAAAACAAGAGGTTAGAGGAACTCAACAATTCCCTTTGAGCCAGCAAGCAGCGACAGAGGTTGAAACATTAAAATCAATAATTCAGGAGTAGGGATGTCCCACTCCAACAGTTCTATAAGGCAGTCGGGCTCCACAATAAGCAAATCCATATAAACAAGATTCTTCTTCTTTTATATTTCAAGCAAAGTCGAATCGGAAATTGAAATCCTGTTGGAAGTCAACAGGGCTACTATAATCTGATGTGTCACTAGGCCTGAAAGCTAAGTGTAGCTAAGTGTAATAAGCGTACAGGCATACTGTTTATTGCCTCAAAGTCTGTTTTCTTGTTTTAAATTTGATGAAAAAAAAAAATCTATTCTAAGTGCATTAAAGTTGCTGTTTTATTCATCCTGGCTTCTCTGTCTCTTATGGTCACAAGTGCCCAAGTGAGTACTCATAAAAAAGTTTGAAAATGTAAAGTGAAATGATGACTCTAAAACAATCCAACCTGATTAATAATTAAAACTCTTCCTTTTCGAGCAGCTTTAGTTTTAACCGATATGATAGAAACACATTTACATTTTACATTTGTTACTTAACTAAAAGAAACATCATGACTATGGAGCAGTGAAAGGAGAGAAGGTGGAAATCTGCTCCAGCGAGCCACTGACAGCTGTCAGCCATTCTCTGACTTTCTCTAGTCTGCACCCTTCTGAAGGTCAGAGTGCAGATTAAGCTCCGCCCACCAGGTGTCAGTCATCCAGTGAAGGGGCAAAAAGGATAGAGAAATTATAAGAAAAAAACTACATATGGGTCTGAAGTCTACTGAAAGTTGTGTAGTTCAGCTTCTATCTGAGCTTTTCAGCTTTTTATTTGATCCTTTTATTTTTCATTGGAAATAAAAAAGAAAGAAATCTGCCACGCTTCACCACAAAGCAGATTTTTATCCTCTATTGTGCTCTTTACTATAGCAAAAGAAAGCTGAAGCACCACCGACATTACAAACACAACCAAGAGCAGCCCAGAGCTTAGATCGCTCCACATATTCCTGACCCCTCTTAAACATAAGAACATGTGGAAGTTGTGAGAAAAGAAACAGTATGCAGGTATGTCTGGAGATGAAGAAGCACTGCTGAACTTTGATAGATTTTCTCCGTGATACCAACAGATAATTTGGTATTCACCTTGTATCCTGCATTTTGGATAACCTTACCGCGAGTACATGTCCGATGTACAGACAGATAAGTAAGGGCAGATGAGATTCACTTTCTCTCCTTCCTTTTGTTCCCATCCTCCAATAATACCCTTGCATTTCTTTAATTAATCAGTAACGCTGTGCTTTCAGAGAGCCAGTGTGTTGATATCCAGTTGATGGCATGCGATGCAGAGTGTAAAATGAAACTTAGCTGTTGCGTAATGTTCCAGGCTAGAACACAAAGTTGCAAATTAGAATTTTTTCAGCCCCTTGGTGCTGCTGGGCAACAGAAATGTACATAGTAAAACCCCTATGCATTAACGAGTCACAAACACATATTTTTAAGGTCAGAGATTTTCATCGTGCTTCATCAGGGCAAACATCCTTCCTAAGCACTTCAAAACAGTGATTGGTGATTCCATTTTGTTGATGTGTGCAGTTTTAAGTGTTCAGTGTGTACTCATGTTGAAAAGTGACCGAGACAATGAGGGCATGACAAACATGGTGCCCATTGCCTCTGTCATGTCAATAAAGACTCACACATACAGACCAATCTCCATCAGAACAAGCCCTGCCTGCTGTGAGTCATCACCCATGGGACCCCAGTGCCCCTCCCCTTTGTCATCCCTGTCGATTCCCACCCCGAGTCTCCATGCCTCCTCCAGGCTTGATTGGCAGGTAGGGTTAAAGGACAGGGCAGTTGGGAGGAAACAATGATGGAAGCAGAGAGAGGGCACAGCAGGCCAACATGGGGAGCTGACACCCTGAGACACAATCTGAATCTTAATCTCTGAGCACTTATGCCTCAAACTGAGTCTGAGAGCAAAACCGAAATAATAAGAAACGGCATGATTATGTGTGTTTACATGCTTTGTAGCCAGAATGTAGCACTATTAGTTTTATTTTTGTCCTATTTGTTTTTGCAAAATGAAAAAAACAACTTTTCCTACTTTTATGCATCCTGATCCATCATTTAATCACACATTTATCATGAAAAGCTGAGAAAATAATTCATTAATATGCACCAATTACATGTACTAGTCCATTATCCCATTTCAATCAGGGATTCAGCCTTGGATCACTCATTTACATGTTTCCCAGGAAGTCTCATTTTCACATTTGTCTACTGCCAGAAAATACAAATATCGTGGATAAGTAATATTTGTGAAATCCTTCTGCCAACTCACAGCTGCTGCTCACTTTAACGACAGTTGAACCAGAAATAATCCTGCACATATAATCCTGTTCACATAAACACAAACAGCATGTTTCTCCTTGTTTATCTGCTGGACTGCACTAACAACAGATTTAACACCAGCAGCCCGTTGCAGTCACTGGCAGCGTGCTCGTGTTCGCATCCATCTGCTGTGTGATGGTGTCAGGTCCGGGAAACCTTCCGCGCAAACTGACATTGAATCCGCTCTCTTGGGGCACCACAGAGATCCTCGCAGGACCCCCCGTCGGATTACCAAACGAGACATCTGGCAGGATTTTATGAGGCTCATCTGGTTATAAAACGATTAGCCAAAATTTTTAATGAGGATGATTGATTTCATTTAGGTTATTAGCACAAACACTAAGCTGTTAGAGAGGGAAAGGATGGGGTTTATCCACAATACTGAAATACTTGACTGTTTATTTCCAGATCTTCCAAAGGAAATAACTCGCAAGTTGCACATTTTCACAGGTGGTTTGACTATAAAAGATTTGTGGGGGAATTTCTTTCAATATAGTTGCTAAAATAGTGAGAGGGAGCTTTGTTCTCAGGGTTTGCTTGGAAATCTGTGTCAGTCAAGACTTTCATTTAATTTATATCCATGATTGTTCAGCTATAGCTATGTCTCATCATCTGGCTTATTAGCATATTTAAAACAGTCATAGAACATTGAGATATCCACAGTGTGCCTCTAACCTTGCACCTCTTTGAAAAAAAACCCCATCCAGTCTGTGTGTACTAAACATGACCCCCTCCACCTTGCCCCTTCAACATTTTTGCCCTTCAAAACACTGTGGCTGTTCTCCAGGGTCCTCGCCTGCAAAAAAAGTTCCCGACCTCGTCTCTGAAGGGGCCAATTAAGCCGACAATGTGGGGTAAAGAGCGGGACAATGAGCCGATTCAACAAGGTTGACAGGCAACCTTCCACCCAGACTACTGCCGCTTTTGTCTCACAGTGGGCTGAGGTGTCGTTGCACCGCCCGTGGGTGCGTCTGGGTGTTTTCGGGTGTTGTGGGTCCTCAAAGGCAAGAAGGAGCAGAGGCTTTGTGTTTGTTTGTGTGTTTGGAGGGTTTGATTGACAGCAATTATTGGGGAGTTCACAGGGCAGGAGCTTGGATTGTATGTGTGAGATCTAGCTTATACACTGGAGAAATGCAAACACGGAAAAATGCAAAAAAATAAACACGCGGACCGAGTCACACAGGAATGCGAGAAAACAAACACCAATGCAGCAGGTGCGTCGCAGACTAACACGTCTTCTGTTGATCTGTTCTCACTTTCCAGCACATTTTCTGCCAGGAAGATGAATTTGAACAAAAAAACTGGAGTGGAGTCTCACTCTGTTGTTTTCTAAGCACCGAATCTAATTGAAGGCTCTGTAATTAGAGAGCTTCATTTGCACATGAAATGATGCAGCGCCTTCTGCCCACACTGATGAGAAAGAAACGTTTTTGTTTCACAGCTCTGCGTTCACATGAGCAGCTTGATCCGTTAACAAGTGAGAGAAAAGGAAGAGGGGGGAGTAACTGTCAGTCCAGTGGCTGAAGGTGAACAAAAACGCTGATAATTTAAAAAAAGTCAGTTACTGGTTCCAGCTTTGAAACTGTGAAGATTTAGTCCCTGGAACTAAGTAAGGAGTGAGGCCACTTTGCTGAGGACCCCCACAAACTCCTTTATCTTTGTCAGCAGCGTGAAAGAATAACTGGAGTATTTAATGTTAAAAAAATATCACAACATCAGGGATGTTTTAATATTGATACGTAACATGGCAACTAGTTAATATTATAATGCATGACTTGTTTAAAATGCAGGAGTGTTGTCATCAGTTTGAGAAACAGCTGCAGAGGGTGAATCAGCAGCAGCTCTCTCATCATCGCCATCTGCTCGTCTTACTGAGAATGTTGTACGAGCCGGACTCAGAAAGGTGTCAAAAGGAATTTCATACAGACGTCAGCGGCACTTCACCCAAACAGGAGAGTTTTCAAACACAGTTTCAAGACAAAAACTTTTCTGAAATGATATAAAAGCATTTCATTTTATTAAGTATATCTGCATTTCAGAGTGTTTCAATGTGAGTGCCTTAATAAGGGCCGTAGAGTTTTGTTTTACCAGTCTCAGAGTAAAACTCTGTGAGCTAGCAGCCAAACAGTAACAAATAGAAGAAAAATCACTAAGTCATAAATCATGACTTACTTTTGCTGATTTGTGATCTAAAGTTTTTTCCAGCTAAAAACCAACTCTGCTAATATGCTCTCCTGTGACTGTCTTTGCTTGAAATAAATCATGAAGGTCCTGGTAGTTTGCATGAAGATGAAGGAAGCTTCACTCTTCCTCTGACATGGGGTTCACTTCTTTCTGGATCCTTGTGGTGTTTCTACGATGAATTTGGGAGTTACTCTTCCTGACTCTGACTATTGATAGAGGTGTCAATAATCAACACCGGCTGATGCGTTCCTGAAATATTCACCTGCCTAACACCTCTAATAAAACATCTGTTAAACTGCTCAGGTCCACTTTTTTAGCTTTGTATTGTTCATTTTTTCTACTGTGTTCCAGGTGAGGTTACTGTGACACAGTAACACATATCTTGATTTTGACAATTCTGTAGTAATCTGATACACATTTGGCTTTCGTGTTAGATTAATATTATACATACAGCACTTATGGTTGTAAAGATAAACTCAATTTATTTGGGGTAAGTAACAGGAGGGATGGAAATCTGTCAAAGTTAATCGTGTGGATTTTTGCCTTATGGGGTTAGGGAGATTTTTGCTTTATAGAGACCATGTACCTGAATATTAACTCTGGGCTGGACCCTAACCATTCTCACATGAGTACAAAGTATAAAAACCAGGAAATGTAAATGTTGGAGACATGGAAAAGTGAAATAATTGAGAAAAACATTGTCCATGATGAATCTTAAACCAGTGGTCTCTCTAGATTAGTGCCTTCTATCATCCCTACTTTCCCTTTCAAAGCATTTCTGGCTAAATTCACACTCTTTGGTGTGGACCAAAGCAGCTGTTTCACATTCCATTATGAGACCGGACTAGTTGCACCACAACAACTCAATTACAATCAGTTTATTTCTCAGATGCTTTGTGATGCAGGCAGCCAACCACAACTTAATGACACATAAATCTCATGTAGCAGCTGAAAATACCTCACAAAACACTTTGCTTGTTATCTTAAGTCTGCACAACTGAGCAGAGAAATGGCACTTATCTGCAGGGCAGAGCAGCATTCAGGAAAGACAGATGCTGAAATTGTTCAACTTGTTGCTGAATGTGTTTGAGAAATTGTGCCAACGCGAATGAACAATGGAGGAACTGACATTTCGCTATAACTCTGGTTTCAGCGCACAGCTGTGTCCTTCTAGGACGGAGAGGGGAGGGGAATGAGACGGGAGGGAAGGGAGGAGAGGAAAGATAGAGCACGAAAACAGAAGCAGGACTTACGGCCCGCTAATGAGGTGTGGAAATGTTATCAGTGACAGGACCAATTATTTTCGCTGCATAGTTAAGGAGCAGCGCTAATCCTGTTAGCATGGAGGAGGAGAGTGGAGGGATGGAGTGAGAATGAGAATGGAGAGGAAGCATGGAGGGGAGAGAAACAAAAGAGTGGATGTCATATGAGATGGAAGGTGAGGAAAATTCATAATGGAGGGATGTATCAAAGAAAAAAGACAAGAAAAATTAAATAAGCACGGAAAATGAAAGTGAAATTGACAGATTGAGAGAGATGAGTGATGTACGATGGATAGAATGATGGAATAATGAAATAGTATGGAGGGAAAGGAAGTGATTGAGGTGGAAGAAAGGCATTGAGATGAGAATTGGGAGATGGATGGATAACAAAGAATAAAGAGAAATGGAGAAAAGATGATATGGAAGAAAGCACGTGAAAATGAAGGGTAAAGCAGTGAAAGATGAAGGGGTGATTTTAAAGAAAGATAGAACTGTATACAAAGATATAAAAAGATAAGCGGATGGAAAGAGTGTAGAGATAAAACATGGCAGAGATGGAAAAGATAAAAGAATGAAGGATATGGTAGAATGAGGACTGATGAAGGGATAGATGAAAATAAATCATGGGAAATGGTCAGGGAAGAAGTCAAGAAAGGAGAAGGAGCAATGGAGGGATGGAAGAGGCATGAATGAAAATAAAAAAAAGGAAGAGGTTGAATGAAAGAAAGATGGAGAGATACAATCAGAAATGAAGAGAAAGGGATGGATGGAGGAAAGATTAAGGGTGAGTTGTAAAAAAACAGGTAAATAGGATAAAAAAATGGATAATGGAAGTTCTCTTTGTCTCCCTTCAAATAAATGGAAAAAAGGAGGGATGGAGGAAAACATTAAGATGGTAGGAGTATGAAGTAATAAAAAGATGGGGGATGAAAGAGAAGATTAGAAGATAGATGGAAGAAGATGAAACATTAAAAAGAGGACAGAGGAATAAAATAGTATAACACTGAGTGGAAGATGGGAAGATTGGACATGGAGGGATGGATTAAAGAATGGATGATGAAAATACATCCAGCAAATCTTTCTCTCTCCATTCATCTATTTTCCAATTACTGAAGCTGGAAGTCGTTAGTGTTTTCGGAGCGACGATTCTTGTTCTCCTTATTAGTGCCAAATCTGCATCTTTTCTCATTTTCCCGTTTATGCATTTTTCCTCCGGTTTGTCTGATCTTTGAGCTTTATGGAGACAAATTAGATGTTGGACAGTCGCTGTGCCGGGCCACTGCTGCTGTGACACATCCAACACAATCATGCCTGGGCGCAAACACACATGAAGAAGTGTGTTTTGTGAACTTTTGTAAATTACAAAATGTACATAGATTGTTGTTTCATGCTTCATCGCTTTGTTCTTTTTTTTCTTTTTTTTTAAAGCCTTTTACAACCAGCAAAAGAGAAGCAAAGATCTCAAATACTCTCTAGGCTTTTCTGATTCTTAATAAGAAATGATGTGTTTATTCTTATTGCAAAACAGATAAAAAAAATTTCAGGGATAATAAACCAGATGAAGTGTGGATTCATTTTATTACATGTTTCTTTAAACTGCTTTAATTGACATCGTTCATGAAGATGCCAAAGAACAATGTTCTCGTTCTGTCCTGGCAGTCATTTTCTTTGGGCAGCTGTCCATATGAGCAGTTTCAGTGCCTTTAACTTAACAATCTTTAACTAAGTCCTTCGGGTACTTTCTTTTTTAACCTGGTTCAAACCTTGCAACTCGTGACTTATTTTACTATTACATATAATAATAATGAATTCTATTATCATTTTTTATTAAAAGTTTTTTTTTTCTTTGTGTCTCACATCCCCTTTCATGGATAGGCCTATATGATATGTAATGGAATAGAGTCCATGAGAAATGTAGCGACAGTAGAAATAAGAGAAATGATTTGCTTCATTCTTCATCTGCCAAACTGGCCAGTAAGATTTAAGATTATGAAATTAACATCTGGTTTTATTGGAAAGCTGGTTTCACAAATAGCAGCAAACAGTAAATATACAGGAATAAAAATGTCAGATTTGATGAAATATTGAAATTATAACGAGACCAGGCATTGGTTTCGTGTTATTTTCATGTGTAAACTCCATAAATTTCATGCAGAACTGCCCATTAGGCTCTTGATGTTTCTTGTGTGAATGCAGAATGTGACCTAAGGGTAGAGAGACGGAAAGGTCACAGGGACATTAAAATCAAAGGGAAACATGGAAACATGAACATACGTAATGAATTTTATGGCAATCTTCCAATTAGATTATAAGATATCTTGACATTATGTCCCACGGCTGCAGAGCATAAAAGGTCAAAGAGTGGCCGAAAAAAAAAAGAAGAAGAGATAGGAAACCTGCCACCCACCACATCGTCTCAGGAATACATAATGTGTAGATGGACAGAGATGGTGGGTGCTGACTTTTAAAAGTAAAAAGTGCTATTTTATCATTCTATTTAAAATTCAATTTTAAGACAAGCATCTTTAGCATATTTTAAGTGATACTTTTAAGAGCTAACCCTAACGATAAGTAAGATAAAGGATGCAAAACTTTGCACAATTACTTGAGCCTTGCACATCCAAATCTGTCAGAGTGCAGGAAATTAATCCCACAGCATTATGAAATGGATTGAATGCTCTGAGGATGACTTTAACTGTGTCAACTCACGCACTTTGCAATTGAATTTCATGTAAGTAACAATGAAATAAATTCCTTCTAACAATACGAGATGGCTGACTCAGCCTTAACACCGTGCCTTGCTGCTGTGTGTTTCTGTAAATCAAACACTGAACTTGTTCATACACATGTTTATAATCTTGCATCAGATATTCCTCTGTAATTGCTCCTTTTTTTCTTGTCTCTGAACCAATCTTGGCAAACAGTTGCTCTTCTTCTAGCCTGTTTACTGGGCAGCTGACAGATCTGAACTGATGTGTGAGAGTCTTTGTGTCACTAAGAGATCAGCTATGTGTGTGCGTGCGCATTTGTAAATATCTTTGTCTCTTTTGCTTCTCTTTTTGCTTATGTTTTTGTGTTAAGTTTGGAGAACGGACATGTTTTTATTGTTTTAATTTTGTTCTTTATTAAAAAAAGAGGGGATTTGATTTCATTCCCTGTTCAATTTAGTTCAGAGCTTTACAGAGTTAACTGAAGGAGGCAAATACATGTAAGGGCAAAGACAGTATGTTAGTACCTTCAAGTACAATGTTACCAACGGCTACTGGCTTCAAAGCTCCATCTGAGTATAATCCAAAACGCATCAAATCAAGTCAGTCATGCAATCAAAAAAAATTGGACCCTCAATGAAGTAGGTTAGAAATTCTTTTCTGCAGCTGCACTGACAAAGACTTTTATATTGAAAAATAAACATTTTTTTCTAAAGAAATGCAAGTTTACTTTGTTCGTCATCCAGTCAGTCCGTAAATACTGTTGACTTTTCTTAGGTTTGACATTACTAATGGTGGAACAGTTTATACACCAGTCTGTGTTTATGGTGGGCTTGGACTGAGGCAAAGTATTTCTGTAGTATATGAAACCCCCCAATCTTTCTGTGGAAGGGTCAGATTTCAGAATTTGTATTTACCATAAAACTGAGTTTGAAGATTGAAACTGACACCAGTGCAAACAGTGATGTCCCATTTGATCAAAAGTATATACAGACTTTAGTTATCATGTTAAGATGAGTTTAAGGAGCTGGGGTCCTCACACTTAGCACAAGCATGCAAACGTATGGATGCATGCATGTGTGTGTGGTGCCTTATCTCTCACAGTCGCAGGCTGCAGAGCCCTCCAGAACATTCCACCAGCTCTGACCACACTGCCAGCTGGCACATGCACACACTCTTATACACACACACACATCCACCGAGGGCTCACACAGCCCTTCTTTTGGCCCTCACACATTTGAGGATACATGCACCGGGCATGCGATGGAAGAGAGGGAGAAAGACTGAGAGAGAATGAGGGCAGAGAAGAAGAAGAAGAAGAAGAACAGAGAAGACTGGGGATACAGATAGGAGACAGAAGAGCAAGAAGAAAAGGGATCTGTTGAATTTCTAAAAGAAAATTAGGAATGAGAGAAAAGAAATCATTAAGATTTTATTACGTGTCGCCACTTCCTGATTAATGATCAACTATTGAAAAGAAACATCTAAAAAAGGCTGAAATGGAGGAACAGAGAAGAGGAGTTTGAAATGATCATCATCTTTACAGACGCCCTTTGATCAGCTTTCCCACCCTTCTTTGAGCTCTGACCTTCGACCTCAGCTGCTATGACCTCCAGACACTACCAGTGTGTGCATGCTCGTGTTTTGCTCATGTTGTGAGGACCGGAATCTGTTTACATAGTCATATCATGAAGACTCCACTTCCTTTCGAGGACAGAAAGCAAGACCCCATAACGTAAATCAAATGCCAGTGGGTGGTAGAATCTGAAACAGATTGTGTTTGTTGTTTGGAGGAGTAGAAAGGCACAACAGGGGTGAAGACGAGGAAGATGAGGGGGGTAGCGGTGTCAGGAGATGAAGAGGATAAGGACAGGATAGAGTAGTTAAAAAAAGAGTAAGAAAAACAGCAGAGGAGAAAATAAGGGGAATATTTAGAGAAGTAATGAGGAGAGGAAAAAGAGAGAAACGAGAAGTGAAGGGAAAGGTAAGGCTCAGATGTGATGAAGAAAGAAGACAGGAAAAGTATGAGAAGATGGCAAGGATGAGCAAAATTAGGAAGAGAAAGGGAAAGACAGAAAGAAATTTGATGAAAAAAGCTAATGAGGAATAGGCTAAAGCGTTAAACAAGAAGAACAAAACAAATCGCTAGATGAGGGAGAGGAAGGAATAAGGGCGGAAGGATGATGAGGGCTTGAAGAAGAGGAAGTGCCCTGTAGGAGGTGTTGGAGGTGAAGGAGGTCTGGCTCCGGGCTGTATGTTCAGCTTTACTTAATGAAGGTTGTTTTGGTCTCAGTGAGACATGGTGTTGAGTCAGGTGTGTGTGCTTGTATCATGGCTTTGAAGTGAAATATTCAAACCAGCACATCATATTTTACTCCATCAGACGGGTGAATATTCTACCTTACATCTTCACTACAATTTGAGTTTGAGCAAGGCTAAAGAATCTGTGGGAGATCTATGAAGAAATAAATTTGATCCTCAGATTTTACAAAACAACAAAACAGCTGTTTGACTGTTTTATACGATACTATATTTCCAGATAATGCAGTTAAGCTGCATGATGTTAATGTACAAGTTGCACCAACCTTTATTGTTCATATTAAATATTTTCTGTTTGCCTGTATTTCCGTCTACAAAAACCGGTTGCAGATTAAATTACACCTTCTATTATTGGAGTATTGTCATTATTTGGGCCATTTATCCACAGTCACACACACAAAAAAGGAAGAGTATATCTTGACTACACAGTCACAACTTTCTGTTCAGACAGAGAAAATATAGTGAGTTTCACTCTGGTACCAGCTGTCAACCACAGAGTTGACATGGCAACACAGTCATTGAGAACTATGCTGTGTAGGATGTTAATTACATACTGTATATAGGAGTATAGGAGCATCCATCAGTTTTCCCAGGTGAATAGCCCATATTTAGCAGTAAATTTAAATACAGTGCTGTCATCAAACTCGTCTCCTAACTGATTCAATGCACTGTAACTTAACTTTTGAAGATGAAAATCTTTGGTTTGGTATGAAAACCATGTGTTGTTGGTCACTAAAATCCACCTGGTTAGGATGCTGAAACCATGAAACCTCAAATCTGGCCATCAAGCACAAAAGAAACCTGCGGCAGCACACTTTTTACTTTAGCAAATTTAAAGCAAGAGGGAATGTACCAAAACTATAAAACACAACTGTTCTAAATTTTATAATAGAAATGAACTTGGTCTTCTGCCAGATTCATTCACTCTGATTGAGAATCAGTTTTGCTATTACAGCAGAAATATAGCATGCTTCTAAAGTAGACAGAAAAATTCATATCCATTCAGAAACTGAACGTGTAACCTTTGGGTTACGGGGCAGTCCATCTCACTCTGCCTGTCTCCACATAAACCTGTCCCTACGTGCCCACACGGCTGCTGTCGGCCCGGTGGGTTGTTTCAATCCATCATGTCCCTCTGCCTGTCATCACGTCTTAAACTCCTGACACCTACCACGATATCCGAGAAGTCACTTCTGAGCAGTGTTTTCTGGGAAATGAAGTCTCTAGCGGGTGTGTTGACAGAGTGATGTCACCTTACTGTTGCTGGTGTGAGACGTTTACTGCAGCTGACACACAGGAATTCACTGAGCAGCAGTACAGACAGTTTAATTGACTAACACCCAGAAATGGACTTTAGGGACAATTTATAGTTTTAGATACAGGGTCAGTTTCATTTTGTGTATTAATTCATAAATAATCTTTCACCTCACCTTGCTTTGTTACTGTTGTTGCTCATTTGCTGCTGTTCATTTTAGCAAGCGATGCACATAAGATGTGACAAAGCTTCATACAAAACAGCAAACAATGGAGGATGAGATGGCATTCAGGCTGCAGGGCCCCAGCATGGTGTCTGTCATCAGCAGTGATTCGGTTAAGACCACCCCCAACACGCACAGAAACGCTTCTCAACAGCAACACCTCCGTTTCTTCACGTCTCATTAAACAAAGTGAAGCAGGTTCAGAGTTTCCAGCGTTTCAGTGATGATGGAGCCACCGGCTGTTTGTTTTAAAGTCTGAAACTCATCAACACACCTGTAGCGGACACTCATGCAGGAGAAATTTCACCACCTCTGCACACACAGTGAAATTCAATAGCTTATTCCATTGAAGGCATTTCAAGGCAGTCAACAAAAATCTCTAAAAACTAGAGAAACAGAAGAGTTTGATGAAGTACTGCGTTAAAGAGAGAATATTCATCTATTTATAATGGTGATCCGGTAAAATGATTTCCATTTGAAATAGCTACAGGAAAGGCCTTGGTTCCCTGATTTTAACTTTTTAAGAAGTTAGGATCAGAACACAAACACAATCCCTATGTGTTGTTATAGAAGAAAAAATTGTTTTAATGCTTCTGCATTTTTTTCAGATTAATAACTTGCTCGTTGTTGAACGCACTTTAGATGCTTTTCTCTAACTTGCCTCATGTCTATAGTATGGCATTGTGAATATCATATCAGGGTATCTTCTAACTTTGTTGCAAGAAACCAATTTTTTTGCTGTCAAAAAAAGCAGCAGCAGTAACTTGATTTTAGGAAATCTTTTAAAACCTCTTGAGACCCAAGTCCACATAATAGAAACGTCAACAATAATCTGACAAGATGATTACAACTTTGCTTGATTTTTTTCCTTGCTTTAGACCGAATAAATTAGAGAATAAAAAAGAAATACATCATATGCTGCAAACTTGAAAAAACAAAACACTATTGCAAAAAAAAACAAAAAAACAGCATTGATCCTACAGGAAAATCAAAAAGATTTTAGGTTAGCTATCTCTGACCATCTAATTAATAATCAAATCTATCAGAAAATGTCAAATTTGACTCCTGCTCTTGATTCTCCCCCTAACAATTACAACCAGCATGTGTGTGTTTGTGTGACTGATTGTTTAACCGTTGCTCCCCTAATAGAAAATAGAACCCCCCCAAAAAATCACCATAGAAGACAACAAAATGGCCGCAACATATCTCAAGTAAAACAGTCTCCAGCCTGGAAGCCACTTTGAAATCCACCTCCTTTTCTTCCTCTTCCTCCTCCTCCTCATCCTCCAACCCCCATAAACATCAGACAGAAAATCTAACAAGCTCCGGAGGGGTAAACTAACAGAGAAACATCCTCTCTAGTTGTGTTTTTTAAAATATTTCTTGGGCTCTGTCTTTTCTGGATCACAGTGATGCATTTATATTTGACAAGTGGCATCAATAAGTCAGCAGGCGTGTAGATAGAAATGTCCTCACACTTTCAGTACATCAGTGTTCAGTGGGGAGTATGTGTCAGAGCGCGTGTCTGTCCATGTTCATTTCTGTAGTTCAGACAGTCTTCCTGTCTTGCTATATATATTTTATTCATAATCAATACTAATATTTGTATGTGTGTATGTGTGTGTGTGTGTAACCTACAGGTAGGAGGAAGTCACTTTGATAAGGCACAACAGTGTGAAATCAATTCAACTGTGCAATGAAATTCTAAGAATGATATGATCCATTTAATTACAGCGGCTTGTTTTACATCCACTCATTTTATTATCACATAAAATGTACAACTATGCATATATTTTTCACTTGACCGATCGGAAAATTCGCTTGTTTTTAGATGCAATGAAGTGCAAATTTTTACTTGTTATGCTGGATTCCTTAAATATGTACTTAGAGTTAATACAAATAATGTTTAAGACAACAAAGTGTGCTATTTTGGATTAAAGAAATGCATTTGTGAACATTACTGGAAATTATCATTATTATCTTTGATATTTTGTAAAACTGTTTAAAGGATTATTTAATATGAGACCGACACAAAACAAAAATAGTTTTTCAGCTCAGTCACAGGTTGACAAAGTCATGCTGCAAAACATAAAGAAGCTGTTTAGTAAAACAGAGTTTAAATATCAAAGCTGATGCTGTCTTTTAAAAAAATTAGGAATGCAAGATTTATATATTTCTATAAACGAGCTGTTCACACATGCTGCTACTGTATTGGCATGTTGTAAATGCATAAAGTAGTTTTAACCAAGATTCCAGTTAATTTGTTAAAGGATAAAAACCAATGCAGACCACAGCAATGCAGTCTGACATGAGGAATAATGAAACTGACGATAACAAAGAACATAAAAGTATATTCAGGGCAAATATGATGGGGAACATGTTCAAACAAAGATTCAAAAGATTCCATGAAATGCCCAAAATATAAATTTCAACTATTAAAGGAAAAATATTTCATCGAATAAAAGCAAATAAAACAACAGAAATCAACATACATGTGCGCATATGAATCATGAGAAAACTTCTACTGAGCACAAAAAAACAACTATAAACAGCCAAAACGCATACACAGCTCAGCTAGGTATTAGCAGACCACAGAAGCTGGACTGGCTGGCACTGTGACACACACACTCACACAACGTGGCGGACCCTCGGGGGGTGTGTGAGAACGAGCGGCGGTCGTCCTGTCAGAGCTGATTTGAGACCACAGTGTTGCAAACACGAACCTGTTTCATATTGGATTACCAGCCCTGCTCTGAAGAGGTGTGTGTGTGTATATGTGTGTGTGTGTGTGTCTTTGAATCTAAATGTGTGAGAGGGGATGGACATATCCACTTTGGTTGTCATCCCTGAAGCGCCATGTGACTCCCAGATGAAGTGAAATCCTCTATTGTCTCCGCAGTGTGTGTGTTTAAAGTGCACGTGTGACGCTCAGGTTAATTGTCATATTACATCTAACTCTGAGAGTGTGTTTTCACTTGGTGCACAATCATTTGTCAGGCCAGTAGGTCAAGCATGCATGTCCTTATTTGTGCTTCTGTCTCTGTGAGGACCATTTTGAGGTGTAGAAGTGCAGGAGATTTTTGCAAAGTGATGGTTTTGGTTAAAGTTAAAGTTTGGTTTAACTCTTACATATCACAAGCTCCTTTAATGACAATTAATGCTATGGTAAAGAGGCGCGTTATCGGGGAACTTTCTAAAATGAGACTACCTTCCTCTGTAAGACAACATCGTTGGTTGTTTATGCAGGGAATAACATATAGGAAAAACAAGTGATTTTTATTGGATGTAAGCACAAGAGGATGTAAAATGGGTTTTACCCTCAAACCTAACCCCCGTATAGCTATAGTGCATTGATCTAAACTCCATCAGGACTTAGTGAAAGTCTGTTTCATGATGATGCTCTAATGGGCTGCATTTTAGTACATGAACAAACAATATGATTATTGATTTGAGTTATTTCTACTATTTATAAATTATTTCTAAACAATGAACTTGTGTTTGCAATAACTGCACGTTTTTTTAAAAGAAATATGTTGAAATTTCCTGATGTTGCCTCAATTTACCACTGAACCTTAAATGAAGACAAAGAAGAAAAGCTTAAACAAAATGAATAAGTGAGTGAAAATTAGTTTATGAGGAAAATATCTGCCAGTGAGATAATGCATTTGTCAATGTTTTCATGTCTCAACTTTCATTTTGTATTTTAGTGGCTGAGAAATATTGTGACTTTTGTGACCATCCAAGATCATCATTTTTATATCTATTCTAACATACAGGGAAAAAGAAAATCACATACACTATCAATACAATCTCCTCCCCACTTTTGACATTATGTCAAAAACTTTCTGAGCTCACAATTTAAACTGTTTTATCAGACAAATACATCAAGTCTGTACATCCTTGAATCCTAACAGACATAAAGTGTTGAACGGAGGAATTCCCTCATTGTGTTCCTCAGACTTTTATTGGACACTCACTGAAGTGTTGACACTGGAGAATATTACAAGCCCTTGGAATTTGGTTATTTTTTCAGAAAATAACAATTGTTTTACAGTAATGTAATGATGGTTGTTATTTTTTTATTTAAGTGTCATACATTTGTGTGCCAAGCCCTCATAGGCGTATATGACACTATTTACAGCATCCAAACCAGAAGATGAACAGCATACGACGTATAAACTCATCCCAAAACAATCACACAAACATTAGCTCGGGATACAGAGTGCTTCGTCCAAGTTTCCATGCCATTTCCCGGAATCTCACCAAACCATATATTTCCTTTTCAAATAATCAACTCAACATGTCCCTATCAGTCATCCAGAAACACAATAATAAGTAATAATAACAGTAATAACTGCTCAGTGTAATATAACAGGTTCTTCTTTTTTTATGTCAAAAGCTGATCTCAGTGAGTTATCTGGGATACAACCCCTTGTGGTTCTATGATTTCATGTAATAGCATGCAGAGGCATATTCTGTGTCCAAGGAATGACCAAATATGTCTTTTTCTCACAAGAAATGGTAAAGAATTTATAAGAAATAAGAAAAAAACTTCCATGCTGAATCAAAAAAGTTCAAAGGTCGACTTCATGTCATCATCAGTTGCAGAAATATAGGAGAGATCGATATGAAGCTGCAACATGACTAGTTTCTAAACGACTAGAAATGCTGGCTGGTGATTTCAGTTTTACACTAATTTTCAGTGCGTGTGTATAAATATGAGTCCGAGTGTTGAAGGAAACATATGGGTCAGGTACCCTGGGACTGCTGTGTGACAGCTTGCGGCATCTCTGTGTGTGTACGTGCGTGTGTGTGTGTATGAGGCAGATGGAGCGGTCAGACTGGAACATCAGAGGATATTCACTATGAGCACTGCACAGCAAACTTCCTGCTGTGATCACAATTTCACTTTAAAGTCCAACAGGTTTGATGTTTTATCCACAATTGATTTTCTTGTTAAACACGATCATTAAATAAAAAAAATTTATAAAAACATGGAAGTATTTCTGCACATGTGCATGGAAATATAACCGTATTTGTTTGGCCAACGCTAGAATGATATTATATTTTGATAAAATACTTAAATTATCTGTTGGTATTTGTAAGCTAAAGAATATTTCACAAACCCTAGTTAACTCTTAAAATTGTTGTTTCTAAATATTTTCTTGCTTTATTTTTTTGATGCTGCACTGTGTAATGCTATATCAAAGCAAATACTAGGCTACAACTGTGGGCCAATGCAAACCATAGTGTGCTTGGATAGGCATGTTTCCTTGGATTTTCTACTTCTAGGTAACTTCTATTCAAATGTCCAAAATAAACATGGAGTAAAACCTCCAGCTGCTATAAATCCATGCATGTGGTTGTTATACATTTTCATCATCAGTAATAATAATGAAAGGAGAACCCCGTCAGTCATTACATGTAGTAGGTAGAGTGGGGGAGAAATGGAAAAGAGGGCAACAGGAAGTTCACTGCGATTCTTGCTTAGACTCGCAGGAAAAAAACCTGCTTTAACTGCTAGAAACCAAGCAGCCTTGGAAATGTTGAATGTCCCCAATATCTTCTCTCCCTCGGCTTAGCAAGAGGTGATAAGCAGTAAGTAAGCAAAATGTATGTCTGTGTGTGTGTGTGTGAGTGCAGATGAAGCCATAAAGAAACCTGTCTTCTTCTTCTTCTTCTTCTTCATCTTCTTCTTCTTAAAGCTTAGTTGCTGAACTGCTGCTGCATCTTGCAGAGGAACTGTTCATTTACTTGACTCGAGTTTTTCCCGTTATTTATTCCAATCTTTTCTGAAGAGGGAGGTCTTTCAATCTCAGCAGATAATTCTTGATTTCATGTTCCAGATATCATTTTTTTTATTTTATTCAAAAGCATGCCTGAGCAAACTCAAGTACTCACACACAAATACCCTGCTCACGCTCCATGCCTAGTTCTTTCCACAGACTCAGCTCTGTATATTCAAAATAAGTTTGTGTGGAAATAAAGAAACTCCCAGAAGATTATTTATCATCAACGCACAGGGACAGACAGAAAACAAGCAAAAATCTTGTTTTATGCGTTTGAGATATTGAAAGGATGATCTTCTTATACATTACTTTATCTTACCAATAGAAAAAATAAAAGCCAGATGGCAAATATCACAGACCTGTCCAGATCTCTTGACTGGCTACTGCATCTGATAAATCTAATTCTACGATATTAAGCCTGTTACATTTTCTGAAAATGTTACTGTAACATTATCATTGTTTGTTGTAATGTGACAGTTCTTTCGTATAAAATATGAATTGTTTACTCTTTTCTTTCTGCAAAGTAACTGAACATTAGAAAATAACTGTTGCTCAAAGCGCCGTCTCACCAAATGTTCAGACTGGAAAACAGCATTTGTCAAGCTCACAAATGCAAAATGGAAAAGTTTCCCTTTATCCAAGGAAAGGATGGTGGTGGTGGATTGCAGAGGGATTTTGGAGGACAGGGATCACCATTTTCCTCCTGCCACTGATCCCCCGAGGAGATGGGTTCAGAGCTGATAAGCCGCACGGCAGAGTATACTTTTAAATCGCCGCTGCGACCTTGGCTGGAAGCAAAGGAGGAGTGAGCTGAAAGCATCCCTTCATCTCTCCCTGTCCTTTTAACCCGATGGAGAACAATCTCCCCTGGGGTCGGCCACGAGGAGTGAAAGGAATGAGAGCCAGAGGGAGAGAAGGAAGAGGAGGACAAAGAGAACAGGGGTGTCATGATGAAGATTGATGGACAGGCCAGGGCTCTGGAGACGTTAAGGTTTTTAACGGGATTCTCCACGCAGTGGGGATCAGTGAAGGTCATAAACTGCGGCTGGATTAAACTGACAAATCACTCCTCTTAGAGCCACTGAGTTCTACAGTTCATCTTCATCCTCAAAACTTTCTCTTGCCACTTATCTGCTGAGTGACCTCTGCCATCGTCAGTGTTTTAAAGTGCTTCTTTTGTTTGTTTTCTTGAATTCTTTGGTCTCATAAGTCATTTTATTATACACCATCAAGTAATTCTAACACAGTATAAAAATTGGATTGTTTAGAGGAACTTCCTGATATTGTGTGTGATGTGATGACACCAATGGACAGAAGATAAAGTCATATTTCTTTTCATACCAGACGCTCAGAGCCAATGCACTTTAGAGGTAGAAACAATGAAACAAAATGACAGCATAAAATTGCATGACCCTCATTCACATTTATGATCCATACAAGGGGTCAATGATTTGATTTATGCTCAGAAACATTGTGACACTAAACTCCATATGTATTGTAATCCTAACCCTGAGGATGTGCTGCTGTATAACGAAAGGAGGCTCAACAATCACTTCAGTTCACTGGTCATAGTCTTTGTTATCACAGCTGCTGCACATCTACATTAATCTGTAAGATCCACATTTGTCATCACTTTGCAACATGAATCCATATATGGACATTTAGCATATCCACACCAAAGCTGGGGGTAAAGACATTTAATCCATTTCTGTTCACATAGCAGTGACAAAGGTAACGTCCTGCAAACATAACATGCAACTACAGCTCCAGCTGACAGAACATAAAGTCTTATACCACATCGGTCATTGCTCTGGACACAGAAGAATTTCACTGTGATGGCTTGACACTAACTCTAGGTCAAACCTTTATAATACAAATCAGCTTTATATAGCATAAGATCACAACATTAGTCATCCTTACACAGCTAAAGACCCTACTGTCCTACAGAAGTAAAGCTTGAAAAAGGTCATAATGGTTTCCTCTTCACAAGCCTAAAAATTATGTAGTGGAGTCCAGTAAAGGACTATACCTACAAGCATCAGGAAAGGGGGGCGGTTAGATGGTACAATAGCGCACAACTCCTTCAAATAATTATTTATAAACCATCCTTACTGATGTCATTTTGGTAAGAAATGAGCATAACAAATACTGACCCTCACTATACTCACAATATAAAACTTAGGATTAGCAAAACTAGATTGAATACAGATCAGAAAAATGGATCAGAAATAGACTTGATGTCCAGAGGCCTTCATTCAGTTTGCAAATGCTGAACCAGCTTGTTTTGTCCACAGAAATTGTATTAGTTTATATTCAGAGAAGATGACCACATCCTCAAATTATTTAGAGAACAAAGCAGCATTTCTTTGACCAGCTCCTCTATCAGTGGAGAGTAAGAACAAGTGGACATGCTGGACTTTGTACTATGTGTGCTGCTATGATGTTTACACCTACAGGCGATTCTCTGACCAATCAAAGGTCAGAGAAGTGTTTTCATGTGTACTCTTAGCTTAGCTGAGGTGGGACTAGAAAAAAATCTGAATTGTTATGAACTGGTCATGCTTTTCCTATGGGTGTATATGCACACGCATCCATCTATCCATCTGTCCATCTGTCCATCTGTCCATCCTGAGCTGTAGGAGAGCCGCAGCAAAGTGTAATAGGAGACAATTTGTGAGGACATGTCAACACACAGCCATAAGGGTGTGTATGTGTGAGGGTTTGCATTAGGAGAGTGGGCTGACATGTAGAAAACAGATGTGCAACATCTCTCCCATACAGGTGAACAACACATGTACAGAGCTGAGGTCTTATTCATCTGTGTGTTTGTGTGCTTTTGCTTCCATCTGTGCGTATAAAGTTGATAGGATAAAAACAGAGGCTATTTTTGATGGATTTGTTATTTTGTTCAGGCTCCCGTAGGAGAAGTAAATTCTGACATCAGGTAATTCTTCTCTTTCCCTTTATTTATCATTTCATCACTCAGCAGAAGAAGAGGAAAGGAAGTCAGAGCAGCAGAGCATGAAAGCGGGAAGAACCGAACTAAACCACTGACGATAAACATCTCTGTTCATTTATGGCATATGTAGGTAATTCCCTCTCACTACTGAGAAACTCATAACTGATGCTGATGAACTTGTTTTCTTAGAAGGAAAAAACATCTGAAAACCAGTTCTTAAATTAATTTAAGGTATCAAAGCAGCTTTGTTTAAGCTGATGCTGTATATCAAAAGTTTAACTAGTATCCCGTTTTAATGGGTTAAAGATAACCTCATATTAAGAGATGATGATCCCTTGGTGTCTTCACTAAGGCACGTGACAGATTTAACAATATAATGGCACAGATGAGGGAGACTCATTCAGTGTCTGTGACAAGAAGAGTCAATAGCCAGTGACATAAATGAAAACGAGTTATTCCTCATCCTTGGCTGAATGTAACTGCCAGAAGTTTCTGCTTTATATTTATAACAGAGCCCTGGTGTCTTGTGTCAACTGAGAAAAAAAGAAAAAAAAGACAAGTAAGACAAGTGAGTCTTGTCTTACGCAGACGCAGATGAGTTTGTCTCATCTCGGTCAGAGGTGGAAGGGTTAAAGGTCAGGAAGGAGGGTGGCAGACCGGAAATGGAGGAGAGGACAACTTGAAAAAGTCTTTCATGCACACATAAATGCACACACATCTCCTTTTATATGTGTCTTAAGTTAAAGCTAGCATATAACATGCACTGATGTACATAATTAAGCCACATGACTTCTCCAGATCTGATATTGGCTGTGTATTTGACAGAAAGTTGATATATATTACCCTATTAGGTAGAATGAATTTTACATCTCTGAGAGAGAAACATTCGAATAAATGCACATTTGAAATATATGCAACTAAATCTGAGAAGTGCTTTTATTATCTAGTAATAATTTGATTACTCTTTTATTGTAAGATTGTTTCTGAATGCAAATATGTGGGGGAAAAAAGAGCTCAAATCTATGTCCAGTAGAATTGGACATGACAAAACATGTCCAGAATTTCTACAGTGAATCCATTTTTGTCCTTAAAGCAGAGTTAGCTGAAATAAACAAAAAAAAGGCTAAACTCAGTTGGGAAGATCGTTTCTCAGTCATGTACATTATACAAATGCACATGTAAAAAATTAATATCTTAATGTAACTTTAAAGTCTGTTTTGTATTTAGATAATATAATAGCTATTGGAGAAGCAAAAGACATTATATTATGTGTTGCTTATTTTTGCCTTGGCTTTAGGTTTAGTGTTGCAGTCTGGATAAGATGACCTTGTCCTACTTGGTGATTGGCAAGCAGTGTTGCCTGAGGACACATCTGATTGGCTGTCAATAAGCTATTAGGACAACAGGGAGACACAGAGACAATTGGATGTAAGAGTAATGGAAAGTTATAGTGGAAACAAGGACAGGCAGGGAAAGAATTAAAATAAACAATTGTTTGAATTCTTTTTTGCCTCTTGAAGCAGTGGTAGATTTTTCAATATTGTCACAAGACTGTGATTGTTTTGTTGGTTTAATGAACCTAAACAGTCCATAACAGGGCACAGATGTTTCTGTCATTCAAAAAATGACAGATGGAAACATAAATTACATACTGTAACAGCAACCTACTGTAACTTTACTGTTAACTTTGGAATAGTCTCAGTGCATAAACTTAAGATGAGACTGCATCATTAGCTTGCAAATTGACCGCTAGGCTACCTAAGCTAGACCATGATAAGAGTGCTTGTGTCTGATAATCAACCAAATTTCTCAACTTTAGAAAAAGTAGAAGTTTAGACATTCAAACAAGATTTCATACATAAAATTAGCTAGAACTGAAATTAGCATCATACCCAATGTTAGCACAAGACTTTTAATTTAAAAAGAATGCAATAGAAAAAAGAAAACTTGAACATTTTATTTATTAGATCCAGTCCTCACAGGTTCAGGAAATATTGCCAATTTTCCCCAATTGATGAAGATTTTATACCCAAATGTTAAAACAAATGGAAGGGAAACAACAGATGTGTTTGCTGAAGCTGCAATTTGCTTGTGCAAATACATCAGTTTGTGTAACATCACGTCAGTGTTACGTTTGGGGAAATTAATTACATCAGACAGGAGAGCAGACAGAGAGATCATTGAGAAAACATTTAAAATAAATGTTAGTTTGCGAGTCTGATATCACCAGTCCAAGTCAAGTCTGAAGTCATGACGTATGACCCAAATATGAACCTAATGTGAGTAATAATGGATGATTTCTGGGGTCAATATACAATACTTGACAGATGTAGGCACTCCGAGGGGTCTGCCCTCTTCCGAAACCAGATAATGTAACTTGGTAGGAGTGGATCCATCTCTCGTGGGATGAATTGACTTGGGGCGCTTTGCTTTATAAACACAGGGATCTGGTTTGTGCTGTTTTTTTCTCTTGTTTGTCAAAACTGAATAAAGCAAGAATGTGAAAACGGTGTCTGAGGAGGCCATAAAGAGAGAAAGATGATCTTTAAAGTTAAAGGTTTGGTGCCCCAAGTGGCCAAAAGTTACTCGGTATCCCTTTGAGTGCGACTCAAGTCCAAGTCCCAAACTCGAGACACCATCTCTGGTGGACAGTAATTTCTCATTACTGTATTTACACATTAATGTTCCAACTTACTGCAGGCTCATTACCCAGTGAAGAACAGAGCTGAGTATGAAAATACAATTTATGCCTTAAATAAGTTGTTTTACCAGTAACAGATGACTTGAAGGTCAAGAATTTGGAGTCATGTGTTCTGATGCTACTTATGTACATTTAAATATATGCAGCAGGTACTTGTTCAGTTCAGATGTGCAGAATGTTCTATAGTATCTATGACCATGTTACTGCTTTTTGTGTCTTTATAAAGGTCATGCCGAGGAGCTTCAGTGTGTAGCCATAATTCATCCTGCAGCATTTTACGCATTTATGGCGCCTCACACAAACACCTGCGGTTTAGCCCTCTCTTTGAGGCCATTTGACATAATGCATTCCCTTCCTCCGTACATTCACTTCAACCATAACATGCATGCAGCCAAATCAACCCTTCATCCTGTCCTAATCAAAATGTTTGGACTTTCCCAATCCCAAAACGTCCTCACTCGGATGGCCTAACTCAGTCTGGTTCCTTTGGAAATAAAAAAGCTGTTAAAATGCAAATATGCATGCATGCACACACTCTCAGACATACGGCCGATGCAAAATACCAGCATCAGAGATCAATGCATGTGACACTCACAAACATACAATCACTGTGAAGCTTGGCAGCCTCGAGGATATGCAGTCCCACAGAGTTTGGTGGCACACAGACATACACGCTTGCAAGCATGTGGCGCTGTGGCAGGCTGCGTCAGACCTAAGGCTAAATCCAGAAATAAAAACAATAGAAATAAACAGAAAAAAAATAAAGGAGGGTGTTTGTCACCTCAGGACTTCTAAGCCCAAAAAAATCTGCATGAAACCTGACAGAGTAGGACCATGTTTGTGTTATAATGCGCATCTGTGTTTGTGTGTGTTTGTGATCAGATTTTGTCTAAAACAATTAACAAGAGTTAACAACAGTGGAGCTTCAGTTTAATGAGGGAACAGGCTTGCCGGTGTGCAGGAAGATACATTAATTGCTGGCAACAGGAAAGAATTCCTCATTTAAATATGCAAATAAACACATTTATAACATTTAATGAGAAAATGAATAAATAGAATCTCAGTGTTTTGTGTAGTTAGTGAGTTACAATCAATTCCAGCTTTCCTTCATCATTATGTGTTCACTATCCATCTATCCCACATGTGCAGTATTTCATGCTTTAGTTTGCTCCATTTGTCCACAGATGGGCTGAAAAACCGGACAGAGTTTCATTCTAAATCTATTCAAATCCCTCAGTGAGGCAACGACAATGAATAAAACACTGAGTAGTAGCTCAGCAAATTTTGAAGGACATTGGCCCTCATTTATCAAATGTTCGTACGACCAAAATCTGAACGTACACCCATTTCCACGCAAGACTCAGTATTTATCAATATGAACGTGAGCGGAGGATAGAATCAAATCTCACGACACCTCTGACTACGTGTACGCAAATCTGAATCAGTATGAGTTTGCGGTTCAGCGCTCATCAGAAAAACTAAAGTGTTTACTGAAAAAAAAACTTCAAACCGTCAGTCAAGGATGTAAACAGCTCTCGAAATAATAATAATAACAATAGTAATAATAATAATAATAACAATTATGATAATAATAATAATTAATATTTTTATTATAATTCAAAAAATCCAGTGATAACACCGCTGATGTTTGAGGTGCAGAGCGACGGACGAACGTGCACCCTCGCTCCTGTGTTCTGGTTCTGGTGGTCTGGCTCAGCGGGCCGCTGTGGGAGGACTGTAATGCTATGTTTGTCGTGCCTGAATGTGAAACATTAAATCTAAATAAAAATGTGAACCCGTGTATCATACAGCTTTGTGTCAGTATACAACTGTCCAGATCCACCGGATCTGTGTCTCCCCTGCCTGCGATTCCGGAAAGGGAGTCGGTCCCGATACACCCGCTATCATCTCCTCTGTAACGGTCAGAGTCGGGCTGGGATCTGCTGTCTCCTCCACCCTGCTGCTGCTGCACCTCAGTGCTGCAACGATTTTATGTTGCAAGTTTTTAATCTGACCACTTCTTCTTTACCGGACAGTGTAGGTAAAGAATTTACTGTTGAGATGAAGACATGTAAACAAACGTGATCACGAAGGCAGTTAACAGCCGCTGAGTTGTGGATATGTATATTATATTATGCTACTTGAATTTTATTTATACCTAAGCTGGAGTCTGCTCTGCAACCCGTGGCTGTTAACTGCCTCCGTGATCTTTTCCCACACTGCGGATTTGTGAACACCTTTTACTCTTCACTTTTCAGGCGTCCAAAAACACGTCTTTATTATTTGTAACCTCATAGATGAGCTTTTCTACCCCTGAAATGTTCTTTCCTTCGCAGCACCACTCTTC
>JAVQJG010040680.1:0-10267 GCA_036024015.1 Craterocephalus amniculus | reverse complement strand
GTACAGAAGCTACAGCTAGTATTAGCGTTAGCTAATACTAACCCCCCGTTTTTTTCCTCATACAATATTTTACAGACATGTACAGTAATGGTTTTGTCATTTTTCATTGTTTTTTTTATTAAGTCTAATTATATTATATCTAATATATTATATATTATAAAGAATAATTATCAATAATATTGTCATTAATATGAGTGAATCAATATACATCTAAACATGATATGAATATACTTTAAAAATGTACTAGTTTCATTTTCGTCCTGTTCTTTTTTTGTTTGTTTTTTAATGAACGGGTCGAGATAAGTTTGATGATCAGTGATCAGTGATATATAGTGACTGTATTGGATGACTCACTTATGTCAACAGAAGTGACAAATTTGCAAATATACCATTATCCTAGCCCATGAATACACTGGAAAACAGCCTGGAAATAGGACTACTGCATCAAAGGCTTGATGACCCAAACTCCATTTATCCTGTAACTCTCCATTTAAAACATGAGAAGTTTTAAATTCATTACTTTTCTATGTCCTATGATAGATAAAATCCAAGCTTAATAATTATTCTGTTACCAATCCATAATAATTATTTGCTATCTATTTTTAATATAAAACTCTGCACTTAGATTACCCTGAGAAGAAAATCATACATAGGAATTTAAAGATATTTAGAGCAATATGGGTCTGAGAATACAATATTGTTTGAACTTTGGCCTGTCTGGGGAAATAATATGATTTAAATAATCAACATTTATTTAAATTTGAATAATTTTGAATCATGATTATTTTAATACCTCACGGCGTTCTCCACCTCTTCCTTCTGAATGTTAGTCATGGTGAGTGGCGACGTTACCACAAACCAAAAGGACACTCTTTCAGTCTCGTTGCATATGACGATGTTTGACACACTGTTCCAGAGGACAATAAAGAGAAAGAGTCACCTTTCATAAAACAGACACGCAGATCTCATTACGTTCAATGACAGAGAAAAACAAAAGGGAAAGATTAAAATGATAACAGGTTTCTTACCTAAAGTCCTGTCCTTGGATGTGATTCCTCATGGCGTAAGCCAGAGTTGATTGGAAAAGGAACTTCTCGTTTTCATTCCAGGGATACTGAAACATCGACATCAGTTCATGGACTGAATTTCATTTAATAACTTTTCATAGATTTCAATAGATTACAAACACACCATGTCCTCACTTCAGTTAAAGAAAATTCTGGACAAAATTCAAGAGATGATTGTTATCTGGTGTGAATAAGATGATTTTGTATATCTTTACACCTTTAGTAAACATTGAAACAAAACATTTCAGATTTTAATGGACTATAATTGTTGAATTAAGTTTAGATTTTGACTATGATTGCAGCAGTACCTTAAATAAAAGAGAAAAAGGAGAGTTTACATTTAACAATGATTTGCATGAACAATTCCCTGAAATGTTTCCTGATTTCAACTCTTCTGAAAATTAGTTTTCATATTTTTATTTTAATACTAAAAACCCTCCAATGTTTTTTATGTTTTTACAAGCCTGGACTCCAAACTCCAGTTAGGAAACTGGAGTGTTTGCCACATTGTTTTAAGTGTGGTTTAGCATCGTGTTGCTAAGTTAAGCACGACCATCCATGAAGGTCTGTAACATATTGTTAGTCCATTTTATACATTGCTCAGAATTGTGCAGGTGTGGAAACTCTGTAACACTGAGTTAACTAATGTTCCCGTATAGCAGAAAGCATCTAAATATTACAGGACTACTGTCGCACATGTTGATGTTTAAACGGTTTGTTGTTATGAGACAAATCAAGGGTGTCAAACTCAAACCCACGGGGGCCAAAATGTAAAACTTGGAAAAAGTCGTGGGCCAACATTGATATTTGTTTAAAAAAATATCCTCCAGATAACAAGTTTTGCTTTATCACTGAATAATGAACAAGCAAAGCTAAATACTGTACAATAGAAAACTTAATACACAAAATCCCATTTCTAACAAAAAAAAACACATTAATGGCTTTCATATCTTAGAATATAAGAAATAAAGAGTTGTATGCCTTTTCTTTTGAAGCCTTCTGATTTGAATCACTTTTTCCACAAGCTAATAATAAATTTAAAAATAGATAAACAATTAACAAATTAACAAATAATAGCGTCTTTGAATGAACACGCAATGATTCGGCCCGTGGCCTGGAGTAGCAGGAAAACGTTAATTACGGCTCAGTTTACTCTGATGTGTCCACTCTGATACCTGCATCTAACCCAGGATGCAGCTCAGTCATATCTTTGCTCAGGCTCTTAATGTGAGACGTCATGATTCCTGTCCTGATTGATGAGCCAAAACACAGCAAAGCATCCTGGGATTGGAGTATCAGCAGCACATGTGCTGTATAATACACCAGTGGGCCAGTAGTTATTTGGTATCGCCTTGTGGGCCAAACATTGTTACACTGAGGGCCTAAATTGGCCCGCGGGCCAGAGCTTGACACAAACGACATAACTGCTTCCTGTCCTCTTTGTTGGAGAATGTTCGATCTATAAAATTCTCTACATTTTAGCTTCATAGTTTTTGTTTTTAAAAACATGTTACTGTTATCATCATTTGTGTTTGTTGAATTCTGAAATGAACACAAGCTTTAAATATTTTATAAAATCATTTAGCTGCTTTTACTTTTATTTTGACCAAGGGTTTTTGTCTTCTTCTGTGTCTTGCAGAGGTATGCACCTCTTATTGCCATTTCGTTTAAGTTAAATCACAATTTTCTTCATAAACAAACATACTCAAACGGCACAAAATAAAGTTTTCGATGATCCTTCACAGCAAACAAAATAAACGAAAAAGACGACAGAAATGTACCCGATGCATTTAAAGGAGATCTCATAAGATCAGTCACTACCGCTTGCTTTCAGAGATCAGAGCAGTTTCATTAAGCGCACACGTCTGCAATATAAATATCACATGATCTGTTGTAAATGTTATACAAACAGAGATCAGGAACATGGTGGCAGGAAGATGATGCTGGGATGTTTTCCATCCGAAGGACTGGGAGAAATGGTCAAAACTGATGGATGAGACTGGGATGGAGGTTCATCCCCCAGTATGAGGACAACCACTAAAATACCTCTAAAACCACCTCAAAAAACCATAAGTATCTGTTTTAACCTCCATCCTTTTCTAGGAAGCCTACTTTAACCTGTAAATTTTTGATGATATTTAATAAGGATGATTAGGAACATTACGTACAGCTTGTTCTCCCAGGGCGGTCAAAATGCTGAGCCGAACTTTGTAGGCATCCCGAACATCTAAAAGACAAAACATTCACATTTCTCCATGTGCCATGAGCTTATTTCCCCATATTTCGCCCTAAAGTAACTTTGTTTGGCCATTTTCAGCTTCATCTCTCCCTCACAGGCAACATGTGCTTCACTATCAGCGCTGATAAGTAATAAAGCGGGCTGTTTAGAGGCAAACATCTGAGTTATGTGTCTAATCTGACCAGATTAGAAGCTGCATTCCTCACCGGCTGCCTGCTAACAACACCTGTGGTATCTGATAAACACAATATGTTGTTAAATGATTTTATGAGGTTACTTACTTGGTCCACAGAGCTGCGCTGCCAAAGCAAGAGGCAAACAGAGCAGAAGGAAGAGCTTTTCCAGCATTTTCCCAGAGCAGAAGAAGCAGAATAAACTCAAGCTGCAGAAGCTGGACTTGAACTCCGGCTGTTGAGTGATCCGAGGAGGTCAGCGGAGGAACTTCAGCGTCCAAAGTTTAATGGTTAATCCAGGACACACCTGAAGCAACCCGTCCTCCGTTGAAGAAGAGGCAGTATTACATGGATACTGTGAAGTGCGTGGTGCAGTTAATGTGCTCCTGTTTGTTCAGGCTTCCTAAAAGAGCCAGATAGCTCTGCTAATGCCGGAGAGGCCGAGCTGCGGGGAACACACACAATGCTGCTGTTTACTCACTACAGCTCTGTGTTGTGTGTCTTACACTTTTCTGGTAATAAGTTGCAATATTTTCCTTTTCCTGGATACGGAAACAAAAAAAAAAAAGCTCAATTATCAAACAGAGTTTTGTGGGAAAGATTGGAGCATCTGACCTTATCTGCTGGCTGATGCAGATAAGAGCAGCCGCTGCATTCTTTGTGAGGAAAACCTCAGTTTGCCACAAAGATTAGAGCAACTTGGCGCTAGTTTGTGCCAAACTAAGCTTTTTAAGCTACTCTAACAAGTTGTACTGTTCTCACTCCTTGTTTCTTACAGATATGCTCCCACACTTTCCTGATCTCAGCTTGTTTACTGAAAAAATCCTCAACCGACAGCAAAAAATCTCCGTAAATCATTAAGGTTTCTCAGATGATACTCGCTGTATATTTAAGGTTAATAATCCATTTTACGCTGACAGTGTTTTGGTTAATTGTTCAACCACTTATATAGTGTATCCTCCTTAACAGTCATTTATTAAGTTATATTATATTATGTTATGTTATGTTAATTTTCTTTGTTACGTAATGTTAAGGATATGTTAGTTTCTTTGTTATATAATTGTTGTGTTTATTTATTTAAACTTTTCTATTGTCAAGCATGAGAGGGTACTGCAAAATACCGAAGTCAAATTCCTTGTATATGTTCACGTACAAAGCAATAAAGCAGATTATGATTATGATTATGATTATGATTAAGATTATAATAAACTAAGTTGAGAGAAGGATTTTATTCTAATTTTGCCTTTTAAATCCCTGAATCGACAGTCAAACCCGAACCAGAGGTCACTACTAAACTGTGTACTTGGCATACAATAAGTGATCTTTTGCTCCCATAAAGTGTTTTTCCGTAAAGCGGAAAACACCCGTGATGACAGCATGTTTGTGAGATTTTAAGTGCACCAGCAATACGATTAAACCAGACATTTACGATGAAAACACTGCTCTTTGCTCCCCATCCAAACTGTAATTCTGCCTGTTGAAGATGTGACACATTTTCCTGAACTCATCACAGCTGTACATGATTATTTTATTACAAACCCAATTTAAATGAAGTTGAGACGTCATGTAGTCAAAAGCAAACCTCATAATCCATATGTTATTCTCAATAAGATAAAAAAAAAACATATTCTACCAGTTTATGGAAAATACAAATTAATTTTAAGGGACACTGTGTAACTTTGGACCAGAACATCAGGCTAATGTGAGTCATGATGGAGGATTTCTGGGGTCAGTATGCAGCGTTTGATAAGTGTTAGAGCTCCGAAGCGGCTGCTCTCTTCAGAAACCAGACATTGTAACTTTATGGTAGCGGATCTGTCACTCATGGGATCATGTGACCTGCATCGATTTACTTTTTCATGTCTTCCAGCAGCTTTTATTCAGAATAACAGAAGTAAGTCCTGATGAGCTGCAGAACAATGCAAGATATGTCTGTCTAAATGTGCCTAGTTGTAGCTAATCGGCTACAGACCAAAGCTAACGTGACTATAAACCTTTCTGCAGCAGTAATGCAGGTTTTCATGTAATAAATAATTTCATATCAAAGTAGTAACAGACCGATTAGTAACTGGCTGCTTTAGTTTTATGGTTTCATACGCTGTAATGTCCTATAAGCTACATGCTAATGCTCACGTTTCCATAACAACCAGGAGATAAATGGATCATATATAACTAGAAGCATCAGTCACATCCCTCCACTAGTAGGACCTGATCCTTCAGTGGTGGAAAATCCTTTGAAACATTCCTGAATCCAGATGATTCACTATCAGCTGGTCAGACTGGTCTGCAGCACGATTCCACTACAGGATGAAACTGGTTTATTTTACCACAGTGCTGTGTGGGAAGTTACAGGTTCAGCTCCCACTAGTGGCCAAAAGTTACACAGTGTCCCTTTAAAATGACATCAGTTATCGTTGTAAATCTTATCGGTACATTCTCGATACATTGCCCACCTCTAGTGCTTCGTTCGGTTCGCTCAGCTTTTCGCTTATGGACATTTGTCTGAAGAAAAAAGTAATATCTGGTTGTATCATTATTCCTTCTGTACCAGGTGGCTCTGTTATTCTCTCTGTGGACGGAGACAGTCAGACCCTATTTAGAGATTGTGGATGAGTGGATTGTTCACGGCCATTTGTTTGACCCAGCCAAAGAGTTCATCATCCAAAGGTAGGTGACTGGTTCTGATTGTTCAACCAGAATCATATTGTTTCGTTTTTAGCTGAGTTTTTGATTTGTTTATGTTTTTGCTGTTGCAAAGAAACAAGGATGTCCCAGTAAACCACAGGGACTTCTGGTACGCCACCTACACGCTGTACAGCGTGTCGGAGACGGTGGAGAACGAGGAGAAGCTGAACGATGCGGCCAGCGGGAGCTCGGGAGGCGAGCCGGGCTCCAGCAGCAGGCAGCTCACAATGGTGTCTTTCCTCAAACCTGTCCTGAAGCAGATCATCATGGCTGGGAAATCCATGCAGCTGCTCAGAAATCTGGACTGTAAAGAAGCCGAGAAGTCAGACAGATCCTCCAGAGGTCTGGATTCGCCCGCCTCTGCATTATTTGCATTTTCTTTTTTTGTAACTTGAATTATACAAATGATGACATTTTGCATGGCAGATGCAGAGAGGAAGAGTTTGTACACGCTGTTCCTGGAGTCAGTGCAGTCCCGCCTCTGCAGCCAAGAGGGATCTCCGACGGAGACGGTGACCGAGCAGCAGGCCACTAAGAGGAGTCTGGTAAAGATGCAGTACATCATGGCTCGCCACCTGGAGATCGATGACGTCCACGATCCCTTACTGGCCATCAACTTTGCCAGGTGAGTTATTAGTCCTGGGTCCTCATTTAGCAATCCTCTGTAAACTGAAAATTGTAAACTCTGTCTTATGAATGATATTTGGTAAGTGCAAAAAAAATCCAGATCATGAAACATGACAAGTTAGTCAGCTGTTAATAAATCAGTTGCTCGTACCTGGGTCATGCACGGTCACTGTCATTCAGAAACGGCCTCATTTAACCAGAAATAGAGACAACACGCCCCTTTAGATGTCACATGGACGTGGCTTGTGTGTCTCCTCGGTGTGATGGAGAAAAATAATTCATTTCCTCCAAGTTTGAAGCCAAAAAAATCATCTCTTCACTCATTCAGCTTCAGTTAACATTTATTCTAAAAAATACATTTGAAGCTCTCTTGCAAAAGTTTAAGTGCAGGAGATTAAAATTATTTTTTAATAAAAATGTTTAACTAATAAAGAGAGAAGTGAAACCAGTAAATGATTCAGGATCCAGGGGAGAACTCTCACTTAATTTATTTATTTATTTATTTTGCTTTTTAAGTGAGAGATTTTTAACCCGCCCGATATAAAACTGTCAAGAAAACTAGAAATATAGAGGAGAAAAAATCTTTGCAGCAACCAGACGAGACGATTTCCAACTAGATGTTTGATCAGGTGAAGCTCCTGGTTAATCTTGGCTGGTAAACAACAAGACTGTTTCTTTCTTTTATTAGATGAGGGAGACTTGATTTGATGCAACTTGCACCAACATTCCCATCCCCACTGCAGGACTCTCGATCTGATTTTGAAGAAATAAATGTGTTTGGTCCTGAGAAACGGACAAGTCCAGCACAGATGCTGTAAAGCAGCGCAGTGTTGGTCTGACCCGTCTCCTGCTATATGTAGATGACCTAAACCACCCGAATAGCAGTTAATGTAACTATGAAACACAGATCCCAAGTCACTGCACAACTCTAACATGATGATGATGTCATTGGTCTGATCAGCTGATTGTCTGCGGCGATAACAACAGATCAATGTCACAGTTGTCTTAAGTTTTCAAACCATGTTTATTTATTTTCCTAAAAGGTTACTGATCAAATAATTTTTATTTCCACCAAATGAAGAATGTGGATGCTGAGATTTTCTTTTTTGAATTTATTAAGATCCCCATTAGCTTCTACAGCGGTGGTTGATAGACTTCCTGGGGTCTTCATAAAATACATAAAACAATAAACAGACATAAAAGCATACATTTGCATGGAATGAAGACATCAACCATACAAAAAATCAGTCCATATGACAAAACTTTGAACAGACTCCTCAACTCTTCAGCAGAAAAGCCAAAACCACTCATAATTTCAAAATTAGAAGTACATTCAGAAGTTTGTTAATACAGCGAGCATGGAGAGGGACTCCTGTTGTATGGATTCAACATCTGTCTCAGTGATGTTTTTAAAACTATATTTGACCTTGATGCTTTTTATGTGCGTCAGTAAGGAGTTCCAATGACTAAGGGCTCTATAAATTACTGTTTTATTGAGTTAATTTGTTTTGGGTTACGGAAGGTCAAAACAGACATTACTGACCTGTCTAGTAATATGACTGTGCTTTGAGCCCGTCTGAACAAGCGTTTCAGAAATAAAATCAGTGGCGTTTCGGGCAAACATTGCAAGACAGGATACTATTTTAGCCTCATTAGTCAGCCAAGACCAACTATTGTGCACCTTCAGTTTGTTTTCCTGCTCTGTGCGTTCACATCATCCAAGCTGTCCTTAACTGCAGGATCATTTGCTAGTATAAGATGGTAAATTGCACACTGCAAAATGATGATCTCACGTACAAAAATCTGTTCATAAGAAGGGGTGATAAATAGGGGAACTGGACTTGGTTGGTCAACATAGGGTTAAGATTCAGAAAAGTCCATCTTTCCTTCCTCCTCAGGCTCTACTTGGAGCAGAGCGACTTCCATGAACGGTTCTCTGGAGGCGACTTAAACGTGGACCGCTCATCTCAGGCCGTCACCTGCCAGACGTTTGAGCTCACGCTGCGTTCCTGCCTCTACCCGCACATCGAGAGGCGATACATCGAGTGCTGCGGGAACCTGATGAAGACCCTAAAGAAGGACTACAAGTAAGCATAATTTTGGAGTGGATGAATGAAGGCGGCTGTTCTTTCATTTTAAACCACGTCGACCATTAAAGCTGCTCCACGTCTCCGCAGGCTGCTGGAATACCTCCAGGCGATGAGGAACTACTTCCTGCTGGAAGCTGGAGACACCATGTACGACTTTTACACGGCCATCTTTGAAAAGGCGCAGGAGAGGGAGAGCTGGCAGCAGCCCTCTTTCCTCAACGTGCAGCTGCAGGAGGCAGTGGGACAGCGTTCCCCAGAGGACAGCAGCAGGTACTACACACTGTAAAAAGTTGATCATATTGAAGGAAACTTAAGTTTCTACTTTTAAACTCCAACATTTATTATTTTATAGGTTATCAGTGTTTTTGGAGGCCATTGACCCTTCCAGGAAAAAGCATCCGGTGAATAATTTAGAGGTTCTTACTCTGAGTTACAAGGTAAATGGTGTCATTAAATTTAGTTTGATATTATTCACACTTTTGTGACAGCCATGTTGACGTGTTTTTCTCTCCTCAGGTCCCCTGGCCGGTAGACATCGTGATCAGCTCTGAATGTCAGAAGATTTACAATCAGGTGTTTCTTCTCCTGCTGCAGATAAAATGGGCCAAATACAGTTTAGACACGCTTCGATTCAGTGGTACGAACAGAAAAAACTATTTTTTTTCTTTTAAATTTCACGTTCATTTGAACTGCCAGCTTTTATTGTTTTATGTTTTATCTTGTTTGCTTTAGAATTGTTGTTTTTCCTGCTTTATTCTGAGTTTTGAAGCACCCTGAGCTGTTGTTTTGATCTTAAATTATGCTATACAAATAAAATGTATTATTATTATTGTTATTAACAACAGCAACAAAAATAATAATAATATTGTTGTTATTAGTATTATTATGTAATCACTTTAAAACAATTTTGTCTGGAATTTAGCTAATTGATTAAAGATATTTCAGGTTTTAGGAAAATGAAACACATTTTTTATTGTTTAAGTTTTATTCCACAAAATTATATTATTTCAAGATATACTTAAAAGGCCAAACAGCTCCCTCAGTGTTGGAAAACAAGTCTGTGACAACAAGTCAAAACACAGTTTTTATGTTATTCTTTTGTAGATTTTAAAGATGTCACTAAGAAACTGGAAGGATCTGCTGCAGAGGAAGTGAAACTGAAAGAGCCAATAAACCAACAGATGCACAGAATGTGTCTGCTGCGAGTTAAGCTGATGCATTTTGTCAACAGCCTTCACAACTACATCATGACCAGGGTAAGCAGATTCTGCAGCTACTGCATATGCATTATGGGCGTTCCGGCCAGAAAGTGCACATTAGTGGGAGGAGACTATGCAAACAGATCTGGTTTGCGGAGCAGTGGGATTCATGTAGCCCGCAAATAGT
>JAVQJG010040656.1:0-33863 GCA_036024015.1 Craterocephalus amniculus | reverse complement strand
TCGCTGTTTGTCTGCTATATGATATATTTAACTGCAATTGATGATCCAAACAACCAATGATTTATAAAGAAAAATCTTGAAAATAATCAGGGGTGCCCAAACTTTTGCATATGACTGTAGGTGCATAACTGGTCCTCCAGAACTACTACGCTGCAACTTTTACATGTATTCCTTCTCCAACACGGCTGAATCATAGAAATGGCTCGTTAGCAGCCTGCAGAGCTGATTAGCATGCTGCACATGAGCTAATTCAGCCATATGATTCAGCTGCTTAGCATTAACATGGCGTTATATAGAAAGTAACGGTTAATCATCCGACCTAAACCGGAGTAAAGTAGTCACTGACCGGCTCTGCCCTCTTTCTAACATGGCAAAACATACATTTTAGTGTTACACTGAATTAGCTCACCTGTCTAGTAGAAAGGCAGCCTTGTATTAGGCAGACCGCCACATATGTATTCATAAATAACTAATTCTAAGCAATGAAAATGTTTTTATTTTGATGTGATTGTGAACAGACTTTCATAAAATACATATTTATGAAAGCAGTACTTGATTTTTATTAATGGAAAGCCAAATTAGTTACACACTGTACCTTTAAAGAAAGGGTTAACATTGTTCTCTAGGAGTATTTTTTATTATATTGCTTAAAATGCTCTTCATACTCATACTACTTCAGCCAAATATTTAAAAGCTGCCCTGTAAGACAAAAATAAAACATTTTAGTCACCTGTGGAATGGACAGGACTGAAAAAAATACTGTCCAATCATTTTAACTAACCTGTTCTAAAAGATTGGATTGTGAGTGGTCTATTTAACTTAACTACCATTTTTTCCTCCCCCCATGTGTTCGTGTTTTCTGGAGGCATGGATTTGGGGCAAAGTCTGAAAAAGAGATTTGGAATTTTGATTTGGTATTTTTGAAATGTGCTTGTTTGCAACATTTTTCCAGGATCTCCTACTCAACCTTTAAATGTTGCGTTTAATTTGGAATTTTCATTTTCTTTGTAATAAGGTCTTGACAAGGTCATTTTCAATCTCTTTTAAAGCGGATTAAACTTTTTTTTTTTCTGAATTAAAAAAAAAAAAAGACTCATGTAAACAAGTATTCTGTGAGCTAAAAAAATATGATGAGTCAAAAATGAGAGTATTTTACACCACTGGTAACTCCAAACTGGAGACCTATTTGTGGTTTGTGGATAAAAGATACCCTCACAACTAAGAATATGTTTTGCTAAAAGGATGTTGCAGAAAACTAATGTGACATCCCCAATGCAAACAAAAGTGACATTGTGAGTTTAGTTAATATATTCATGTTCTAAATGTCTTCAATGAAAACAACTTTATTATGCAGATGCATTTATTTCCATGATGAATCGTGTTACATCCGCTCAAAGGATCCCGTTAAATTTCATCTGCACAAGTCAAGGCGCAGTAGTCTGCATGCAAATGAAACAAGGAATATTAATCAACAACCCCTCACCCCCACTAAGTGAACCGTTAACTATTGCACTATTTGAGGAACATGGCATTTGAATAAATATTTGATTAGTCTTGAACAGAATACATGCATGTTTGACAAGAAAAATCCATCACAATTTTCTGCAGATGCAGATGGCATTTACTGTGCTATTAATAAGGGAACTATTGCTGTGCATGGTGCCCACAGAGCAACCTTATGTCTGTGTGTGGAAAACTCACACAGGGTCAGCACTGAAAGCCAAAAAAGAAAAAAAAAACTTCAAACCATAGATGAATTTCAAGCTTCAGTTTTTTTGTTGTTGCTATGGTGACCTCAACACTTTGAGTTGCCCTGCTGTCAATACACACAGTCTGAATTAATAATTTGGTTTTTTTTGTAACTAACATTTGAAGGAAGATGGTTAAATGTTGTTGTATATGAATTATCTCCTGTCTGTTAATCACCCAGATGGTTTGTGTGTATTTAGAGATAATAGATAAAAAATGTCAACTGTATCATTTTTGAAATAGTGATTATGTTTTAGTTGAGGTTTCATGGATATAGTGAATATTTCACTCTGAAAATTCCTTTTTTTCTTTTGCAAAATCTAGTTCAGATCCGATTTTTTTCTTTACAACATATAAAGTCAGTGTAAATAGTTAGCTATTGCATATACTACAACAGAGCCGCAATAAATAGATGATAAAACAATCCTCACAGGACAGAGCTTATGTAATGAGATGGAAAGGAGCTCCTTTAAGCTAAAATGTAAACAAAATTAGATGATAGCATCTTTTCACTGCCAACCGAAGCTCCAACAGTGAGTTCAATGCATGATGAAATGAAAAATGTCATGTTTAAACCCCTGTCAGACATTTGTTACTTATGTTTGGACTCATTCATAATGTATGAGGTGATGAAAGTGTCAGATTGAAACATATGCCTCAGAGTAAAAAGGTAATGCAGTCGCTACAAATATGTTTGTTTGCATGTGTCGTAACACGTATGCAAATGCTTGTCTGAAAAAGCTGCAGTGTTTTAGGTGCAGTTTTATTCCATAGAAAAGAACAAGTCAAAGCTTTTAACAGGTGTACTCGTGTAGCGATAATGTGACTCTGCAAGCAGAGGATGAATGCACTGTCATGCTTTAATATTTAAATATTATCTGTGAAGAGCAAAGAAAATGTGACAATATATCTGTAATATTTACTCTGCCAACAAACTTTGATTTGTTTTTCCAACTTTGAACAGGATTATGGAAAATGTTATGGACAGATGAAGGGGGAATTTATCTTCATTTCCTTTTTGTATTTATTTTGATTAGATAAACTTAGCATGTGTTTCCAAATCTGGACCCAGATTCTACTAAGTTATGTAGGCTAGGACTGCTCTTGCTTTCCGTATATAAGTAAGAAAAGATCACTAGCAAAGTTTGACTGCTTGATGCACAAGCTGCAGTGCAGAAAGTTAAAATTCGGACAACTAGATGAAGTTAAAGTGAATTGCTGAAGAACAGCTTAAGATAACTTTGTGTTTAAACTTTAAAGACTTCCTAGTGAGCTTCTGTAGCCGAATACATGTGAAAATATCTTAATTTCAAAGATTATGGAATATACGCACAGGATCAAATATTTCAGTATGTAAATCAGACACTGCAATGTTACATACATTAGACTAATTGATTTTTTTAATTAGTCTTTAATGCAAAGTTTAAGAAAAGATCAGTGTTTTCTTTAAAATAAAAAAAAGCACATGCATGCTAATACATCGAAATTACCACAGTAGTTCCTTAAGAGGTGTGTAGTGGTTTATTTGTCTGCAGTTTATGAATTCCATATGAGTGTTCAGTCTTTTGGGGCTTAACAGTGTGCATGGTGTAAGAAATTAAAAAAGTGCAACTTTGCAAAGGAAGTGTTATTGTGGTTTTTCAAAAAAGTAATATTTATTTGTTAGTGTTTATATTGGTTTGAGTACTAAGACTCCCCACACTTCTTTTTTTCATTTCCTGTTCCTGTTTCCTGACAGTCTGAAAAAATTGGCCAAAACCCACAAAAGGGGGGAGTTATGGTTTTGAAAGGGTGAAAAAGTCAGCCTGAAACATTCATACAAATGAAGTTTGTTTTCTCTTGCACTTCACTGAACTTTTCACATTCACTTGTTGTTTATTTTGGTTAGGTCTAGTGTATCAAGTTAAAATATGCCAGCGATATTTCATGACCTTCAGTAAAAAATGAAAAATTTACTTTTTCTTATTTTCGGAGTTGTGGTAATGCGGGATTTAACGTGTTGAAAATGCATGCAGCTTTATCAGTTTCCTGCAAGCAATGCATCTTTTTATCCGGTGTGGGTAAAGGCTGTGCTATTTGAAAAAAAAAAAAAACACAGTGAAGCAGCCCAGAAAATAAAAGTTCCTTCATTTCCAAACATGCAGAAACAAAACACAATGTAACACTTATGTAACTTGGATGTAAAGCTCAGACATGTTCTTCCCACAACTGCAGCTCTGCAGTTAACTTAATCGGGATGGATGGTACAGCACATTGGGTCTAAATTTAGTCTACCCAAGAATGTTCCTGTTCTTGCTGTTGCTGTGAGGTTTTCAGATCCACCACAGTCGTGCACACAGGATGGGAGGCAGTGGAGCTGAAATGCAGTCCTGTGTCACATTCTTCTGCCCCCACCCCTCAGCACACACTCAGTTTCTCTTTTTCTTCTCCCTTTTTATCTCTCCATGTGCTGGGATTTTGTGGATCACTTGCTCAGAAAAAACCCCCATGAGGTAACAGGATTCTGTGTTCAGAGGTCCAATTTCTAAAATCCACTTTTATGCAGATCAGCTGAAATGTAAAGCTAAAAAATCCAACTGAATCATTAATAATGGAATCTTTCTTATAATAAAACTTTCACATATCTTATAGTTACAAAAAGATCCATTAAAACCTGCGCTTTTCAACTGGGCTACATTGTACTGCTCACCTTTAGTAGTACAGGGAGAGCATTTTTATCTTTACTTCAATAAATAACATTCAGTTAGTTTTCTGCTGGGGAAAAAAGTCCCATGTAGCTTACATTATAAATTTACCAATGCAGCTTTACTGTCATTAGAACACAATTTTATGGATCTTGAGACAAACAAACGATTTAATAATTAATTCAATAATATGAGTGTAACAATTTTAATGTATCTCCTGTAAGTAATGTTTTTGTCCAACTCCTCAACATACACAAGTAGGGATAAAAATATTACATAACTATTCAAATTTTATTGAGGTAAAATGCACACATACCATCCCAAAAACATAGCAGAGAGAAAAGAATTTAACACACTGGTTCTCTCTTTTTTAATCTGAATACAGTAAATAATTATGCTGTTTTTCTCAGACCCAATGACAGTGACAGTCAAAGTGTTAAATATACTTTACTCCACGTATAGAATCAGGAGAAATCCAGGTTCTTATATTAACTTGGTAATATAGCTGTAGTGCATGATGAGACCCAGGTAAAGCTCAGGGAGTGGTGGCCGCCATTCTTTTTCAATGGAAACAAAAACATTTTTGAAAATAAATGGATTTTGCTTGTCCAAAATCTGCAGTGTGGACCACCAAAAAAGGGAAGGTTATTTAGCAGCACTTTCATGAGAGCAGGTAAATCAGTTTCTCTCTTCTCAAACTGAGAAGAAAAATAAACATGGTCTGATGATGTGAGGTCCAAAACACTAGTTTCTTTACTAGTGTATAAATTGAAAAGCTGAATATTTAGTCTAATATCATTAAAATATTAAAAAACAGAGGCATGAAAAAAAGGAATTCCCCTTCATGTGTAGACAGAGTGTAAAATGGACATTGTATGGTTTAGAATGTCCTCTATTAAAGCTTAAGTTGGTGATGTTGGAGAGCTAGCAAGGTTTGATAGTGGCACTTCCTCTAAGTTCCAGCCCCCCCCCCCTGCTCTCAGAGGTCTGACTTTTTGGTTTCTTTTAATGAATACATAATCTATTGACTAATTTCAGGAGGAAAAAACCATTTCACGTGTAATAAAAAGTGTTTCTTAACAGGATTACCAACTTTAGGTTTAAGCTACTGATTAGAAATAGGAAGTGAACCAGGAGCAGTACATTGCCTCCTCAATGTCAAGGTAGCTTGAATGGAACTGCTAAAAATGTATCCTTAAAAATGTAATAACATCTCACTTGCAATGCGTCATGATGCTAATGTAAAATAAAGAAGTAATATATGAATCGTTAATAAATGAAAGAGGAATGTTACTGTCAGCAGTTTTAAAACAAGAACAGGTGGATAGCAGGAGTAAGAAGACTTTTGTTTAGGTGTACCTTTCCAAAACTTCTCAAATTATGCAAGCTGAAATTTGACCCGATGTTTGGTTAAATTAACAGTCAGGGGGCTACTGAAGTCATTTTGTGGTAGGATGCATGAATATTTCCACAAAATGTCTGGGTATTTCATCAAATAGTTGAGACATTTCACTAAAAAGTGAAAATGTCAATCTCTGAGTAGTGCCAGAAAAAAGTAAAATCAGCAGACTATCTTACATATTTTTAGTCCATGATCAGTGCGAAGAGAGAAACTGAAAATGAAAAATTGGCACATTTAACAAGGAATTTTAGTTTCTCTTTTCTGTTATAGTGTAGTAAAGGTTTATTGTAAAAAGTGTTAAACCGGATAGAAAGCTAACTAAGGTTAGCTAAAAGGGAGACATACACAATTATCAAAATTAGTTATCAAAAAAGTTAACTGTATAAGAAGTCTGAAATTTGAAAATGGCAGGAGAGCTCTGACTCTAGCTGTAGTGGCATGTGTTTTTTCTGCAGCTCCTTTTGTCAGATTGTATTTATTCTAATTTACCAGGCAAAGAAACAAATTATAAAGTACAACAGTTGTTTTTATAGAGGATACAACCATAAGCCAATTCACAAATCCTGTTATGACCTGGGCTGGCATGTAGCAGCAAACAGTCCTCGGATGAGAGACTGCATTGGTTCTAAAAGAAATCTCAACTAAAAGCTTCCTTTTTTCAATTAATCAATGCCTCAACACTATATCAAAGCCTATTAAAATGAGCAATCTCAGATTTGAGCAATCTTAGGACTTAAAGACCGCTGTTGAATGCACATGACCTTCAATATTATACTTCACATGAAAAGACAAAAACAACTGTATTCTACCATTGCCAATTGGTTGTACAGCATTATGGATCAGTATTAATGTGCCATCACAAATCTAAAGTGTTAAGCAAAATGTTAAAGCTTTTCGGTAATCCCCTCATACAGTAGTTTTTTTCAATTTCTATCCAGTTTAATTGTCAATAATAATAATTAAAAAAACAGATTACTTAAATTTGAAATGTCAAAGGGCACCTATATTATGCTTTATTTGGACTTTTCTGTAACACCAATGTGTTGCATACAGAGAAAGGTCTTTGTGGAGTTCTAGAGTCTTCATAGCATCAGTGAATAAAGGATATAGTAAAACATTCTACATCCCAAGAGTTCTCTTGTTTTTTTAAACAAAGGGAAAAGATGAGACCATGTCTACACTTATGTTCAGATAATAAAAAATATCTGTAATATTGTTAACCACAGCTGTGACTCCCTGCAGGAGCTGCTTCAGCTACAGGGAAAAGCATCCTGCTGCTGTGGATGACAACATAATGTATAATCAATGGTGTTACTGCAGCTTCCCAGTTGGTTTGAATCTATTACTGCAAATACCATGAGTTGTTTTTTCCATAGCTGGAATTTCACAGTTAACTGTATCTCTGTTCACCTCAAGAATAGATTAAATTTAACATTAGAGTAATATTTTCAGCCATAATTGGTCTATTTTTTTCTCAGGCCCATCTTTGGATCCAAGCTGAAATATTTCAGAAACATTCAGAGGAAAATGATAAACATATGTACGACTGCCCCATTCTACTGAAATTGCATGGTCCAGAGCTGGTGGCTTAACTCTGAGAATGAAACTAAGCTAACATAAAAGTCAAATTCCAAATTAATTACAACACTGTATGTGAATAAACCAGAGTGCAATGACTTGTAAGTCTCATAAATACATATTAACTTTCTAATAGAACATCTAAAATGTAAAAAAAAAGTTGGAAAAGGGACAAACAAAAGGCTGCAAAACTAATAGGTTGGCAAAAACAAGTGAAAAACATTTGAAAACTGATTAGGTTAATTGACTACAGGTCTTTGACATGGCTGGGTATAAAATGAACATTTCAGAGAGGTAGAGCATCTCAAATGTAAGGCAGAGGATCACAAATCTCCAACAAACTACATTTAGACATTGTTATTGTTGAAGATCCCTCCATCTACAGCACATAATATCGTTAAAAGATGCAGAGAATTATGAGATATCACTGTATGCAGGGGAAGACAACATTTCATGCTCATGATCTTTGGGTTAGTGGGCGTCACTGCATTAAAAATGAGCATAATATTCTACTGGGAAACACTCTCAGAAATCACTGTCTGTGAACACACACAACATGTACAAGGTGTGCAATCCATAAGGTAAAGCAAAAAATCTCTGAAGTGGTCAGATGAATGCAAATTTGAAATTCATTTTGAAAATCTATGGATGAGATTTACAAATCCTCGCTTTCTGTTTTTATTTACATTTTACACTCTTTGGAATCAAAGTTGTTGTAGCAGTTCTTTAAGAAAGGGTAATTTTTTATGCTATTTTTTAATGTTTTCCTCAGTAACAACCTTTTACTTCCATGTCTAGAGTGTGGTGGTCTGCAGGAAATGAGTGGAGATTCAGGCACCTTCACCAGTGGGAACTACCCCAGCAGCTACGACAATGGCAACGCCTGCACATGGAGCATCACTGTGCATCCTGACAAGGTGACAGAAATCAACAATATGCCGTCAAAAACATTAGGCAGCAAATACTCTGGGGTTACAATTCTCTTAAAACAATCCCTCCCCCTTTGCATATAACAATAAAACAGTGTGGATTGTGATACCACTTAAAGGCAAGTTGATCATTCTTTTACAAAGTGGACCAGAAACACCACCCTTAGGAGTGGCTATTTTGAGAAAAATATAATGAACAGTTTTTATGTTTTCTAACAGCAGAAATTAATTATTTTGTGCTTATAGCTATATGCAGATTATTCCACTTTATGTCATGGTTTGGTGAACAGTTTCGTACAGTTTTCGTACAATGAAAGAAAATATTGTCAAGAAAAAAAGATTATCTTACAACGTTTTCTTTATCAAAACATTACCTTTATTTTCAGAGACTATTGAAACAGGGATAACTGGTTTCTGATCGCTGAAGTTTGTAATGGTACTCACATGGAAAGTGCCCAACGTGAAGCAGAGAAGGACAGCTGGGAGGAATGCAGTTGCAGCATCTTGGACAGATGGCTGCCTCAGCTCCTTCATTTTCTGCAGCTCTCCTTCCCAGACCCACAGGACAAATAAAATCCTTGATCCTCCCATCTCTGCCAACACGGCTGCTGTCCTGCAGGCCTCACTTACAACACTGCCTTCCACCGTCTCTAGTTTTTCTATTTCTCACGTAAACATACATGACAAAAAGAGAAACTGTTCTTATACATATGCATGTGGGCACATTTGACATTGAGAACTTCCTCCTGCCCATCCTCTCAGCAGCCAGTCTCTCTTATCAACTTCTCAGATGTAAAGCCAGGAAGATGAAGCACCTCTGCATGTTTCTGCTGCAGGTGATCCATCTGTGGTTTGAGGAGTTTGCTTTGGAGGACACCGAGCACTGCACGGCGGACTTTCTCATGCTGCGAGACTCACTGACAGACATTGGTAAATATTTTTCTTACCTAAGGGCAGGAAAGAAATCATTTCTAAAAAATGGAGTTGACTCTTATTTTAGACAAGCAGGTACCTACCTGTTCCAGGCTAAAAGGAGTCATGCATCCCTGGTGAGCCACACAATCCTGCTGTTTGACTGAGCACTACCAGACCTTTGGATCATTGTTTCCCAGCAGACGGCAGCTTGTAGCAGTCTGTCTTTTTTTACACTTTACACTTCCAGCCTGGTGGTAGTTATTTATGGGTTGGAGACATTTTTTAAATGTTTACACTGATTCAAAGTCCAGTTTATGGTTATTTTAATTTATTTTAAAGCATTTTAGTTGGCCAGTGTCTTTCAAATGTGTTATATAAATGAAGCTGACATTGACATTATTACTTATTTTTATTAGTCATTTAGCATTTGATCTGACATTCACTGCAATCTAATAATGGCCTCCAAATAAAAAGTTTAAATATTACAATCTGACATTATACTAATGTTGCAACCTGTCCAGGGTGAACACTGCCTCTCGCCTGATAGTAGCTGGGAGATTCCAGCCCCCTCATGACCCTGAACTGGATTAAGCAGTACAGAAAATGGATTGATGGACATTATACTTGTGAATAGATTCTAATTATAAGTCGTGAGAGAATGGTTCACATTAAATAATTGATCATTAATTCACAGAAGCATGGATCAAAAGATACCCAAAAATATGCCATTTTTGGTCATTTTGTTTCCTTTTATTTTGTGTACTCAGGTACATTTTGTGGCTATATCAAACCAGCACCGATGGCCATTCTTTCCAACTACCTAAGGATTGACTTTGTCGCCAATGAGAGAAAAACTGATCAAGGATTCAAAGCTCATTATGCGGCAGTGGCTCCAGGACTTGCAGCTGGTAAGACTACGAGAGAACCTACATTTCAGCTATGCAACGGTTATAACATGAGCTTGTTTGGAAGAGGAGGGTTATACTGCGGGTATCCTTCAGTTGTCAGTGCATCTGAAGTGTCCTTTATTCCTGCTGCCAGAAATAGCTGGAGCTGGCGGTTTCCTCCAAGGTGATCAGGGGGAACTGATGACCCCAGGCTTTCCAGCACAGAACTACACAAATGCAGCACTATACCAGGTATGGCCTTATGAATACCTGCAGCTCAAATGTGCCAACAATTTCTGGGGATGTACATCTGGAGTGCATCAACACACAACATACTCTGCTGCAGACTGGAAATAGACATTCAAGTAATTATAGATTTCTCTTTAAATAAGTATATCTGGTATAATATACAAATTTCTACAAATATCTATTGTAATGTTTTTAAGCAATGTTGATTTAACATGTGTAGCCAATTAAAAAGAATGTGTATTTATTATACAGCATGTGTATTTTTATGTATCAGGTTACACTCATTCATTCCCCAAACTCTTCTAAGGGAGTGATAATTTCTGAGTACTCATGTAAATAGGATACTCCTGTCTTTTACTTTGAACACATCAAAAAATGGTCAAAAATCTGATTTTAAACTTTATCCCAAAAATTGGATATCAATGAGAAAAACAGAGATAAGAGAACATTTCAAGAAAAATCTTAAATATAGCAAAAAGAGGAAAAACGTGTCACCACAGAGTGTCCTTTTTATGCTAAATATACAAACGAGAATTTATCTGAATGTTAGGGGTATTTCCTTATCAACTTCTTCTAAAAACATTATGAATTTACCTCCTTTAGTCCAAGAGCAAACTGGTTGGATTGTGAGACTGTTAAAGGGCTGCCTTCTGTTAGCATCTGAAACAAGTCTATAATAATAATTTAATGAGGTTATGTTGCAAATTTTTTTTGCCAGGTACAGCAATTCACAAAAGATGAAAAGATGGTGAAACGCATGAGTTAGAAAAGGTTTTTCTTCAATCTATTGTGCAAATTTAACTGCAGCTCATTAAGATGTCCTTAATACAATCTAATATAAATCACAGTGCTACACAGCGTGTATATTGATTCATAACCTGGTTCTCAACAAACTTAGATATTTCAGAGTTTCACTTCAGAGCAAATCCATTAGCTTCTGATTTCAAAAGCTTAATTCTGACAGTGTTTTGCAGCATAGATTAGTGATTCATGCATCTAATTACAGTAAATCAGAGTCAGGGATGATGTAAGTATTTGCATGCGGCTCCCGGATGCAGAGTCATCTGGTGCAATGGCTTTTTTCATCATTTCATGCAGCTGTGCTTTAGCTTGACTGATCACCGTCTGTCCAAGTAGAGGGGGGATCTGGGATGGAATTATTTATGAGTTATACAGTATGTTGAAATACAGCCCATGTTGGTGCCACGAGACTATGGAAACATGATAGTGACGGCCGTTCGTTGTATTAATCACATATTTTTTGTGTCATTTAACAAATCTATAATGATTGCAGCAGTTTGTTCTTTATTTAACATTTGAAATCAACTGAAAACTGGTAGAAAGAATTTCCCTTCGCATTGCAAATGACCACTGTGTTTGTTTGTCCCTTGGATCAGTGGAGAGTCACAGTGCCTGAAGGCGAGAGGGTCCAACTGACATTTACTTCCTTCGACCTGGTCCCTGAATTATGTGCAGACTTTATTCAGGTTTATGATGGCCACAAGGCTGGCTCTCCTCTTCTGGGTAAGCGTGTCACTGCACATCCTGGATGCAGCGTAGAAGGCAAAAGTTAAACTGTTTTCAAATTAATTCCATCCATTTTGCATACTAATGACGAGAGGTACTACACAACTTACAATATTTCACTCGTCATTGGTGTTTATGTTAAAGCTGGATGTGTGTAAAAGGCAAAAGGCTGAGACAGAACTTCAGAAAAGACAACATGAAAAACTGTGAAGGGCCATGAATAAAAGACGAGCTCACTTAAAAGTTTGAGGTGCCGTACTTTGGACTTAAATTCTGGAGTCTGTTTAAAGTTTAATGAATTTAAATTTGTTGAAGCAGCACAGATGATTTACAAATGTCAGAAGTGAAATTTAAGAACACAGCTGTTACTGTTGAAGCATCCGTGACCGCTCTCTCTTTTCACAGGTAAATTATGTGGGGGAGCGATGCCAAAGCAGATCGTTTCCAATGGCAACACAATGGTAGTCACCTTCAAATCTAACAACAGACTGACTTCAAAAGGATTCAGCGCAACATACTCAAAGTCCAGCCTTCCACCTGTTGTCATTCCCAGCACCACTACCACAGTCACGCCCAGACCAAGCACACATACCCCTCCAGCTTCCGCAACTCCTGGTGAGTCCAATCCCCAAGCTCCTTTTTTGAGATCCGTCTTGTTCATTTGAATAAACACTACTGCCGTATTCCAGAAAGAGAATTTTGTGCAAACTCTGAGTTTGATGAAGCTGAGCTTGGAAACAATGGCGGCATTCTCTCCAGAAAGATGCATTTCTAATTCTGAGTATTGACTCAATAGGACTCCAGCAGGAAACAATGTTATTATGCACTGTTACATCCTGCAGCCAGGTCAAAGGGGAAAAGTGAGAAACATAATTCTAGAAAAGCAATTTGAGGAGACAGTTTTGGCAGTCTGTCTTTTATTTGTTTAGTCATTTATTAGAATAATTCAAGGAGAGGCAAGGAGAAGTAAAACAAGTCAGGGTAGCCTACTAAAGAAGAAAGGGTTGTGAGACCAAGTAACAATACTCCCTCTAAGGGCCAATTTAGCAAATGATAATGTAACATTGAACCAAAATAATAAGGTCCACAGATAGTTGTGGTGTGATCACAGACATGCGGCTAAAAGGCCCGTAGTGCTGCTCCACAGCTTTTTTCTTTTGGGGGGGGGGTCGCTTCCATGCAGGTCCAGGACGCAGAGCTCCATCAATCAAATAGCAGGATAGCATTCGGAAATTTTTTTAAATTACATTTTAAAGCTACTTCAGTGTGTTTTGATGAACAGCATCCATTAGTGTTGAATTTCACAATGTCAAGGCACTTCTTCACTATTTTCTGGGTTACCATAGTGATGCATCCTACAGCAGCGATCTTATTATCACAGATAGCCTAAGAGAAAAGTGAAATGTGCATTTTTTAAGCTTTTATGTTAAATTAATCAGTGTACCTATGAGGTTAAAAAGGAAGATAAGCTATGTATTGGAAACAGAGATTGTACCTACAACATGGTATTTCAGACGATGCATTTATTGGGTTGTGATGATGATTAATTCCTATTACGCTTACAGCACAAGTGTAAATGAATTGCTTCCGTCAGTAACAAGCATGGATTATGTTTATCCAAAAAGACAAAGAGTCATTTTCAAGTTGACTTGATTCACAAAAGAAAACAGTCATCACTCTTTTAGAAAACTAAATGAGATTCATATGAAGTGGGACTTTATATCAAATGCAGCTCTAATCTCTTCTTACAGTAGATCAAAGCTGCATTGCTCTTGTGACAGTTGAGATCCTGTCACCGTGCCTCTGATTGATGATGCACCCCGGCTGCTTGGCCACAAGGATGTCCCTTTGGCTGACTGGTTTGTGAGCATGACTCTCATCTGAGAGTCTAAGGGTTCAAACCCCACCAAGGCCCTACTTCAGCCCTGCCACATTCTGACAAACCTGCAACATTTAAACTTGCTCAGCAATCCTTTGACTGAGTTAACAGTTTGCCTCAAGCAAGGATTATCTGACTAAAAAAAGGTGGAAATTGCTAAATATATATATATATATAACGAACAATGGTATAATTATCTGTCATTTTTGGATTATGCTGTACAATGTGTTGTACCCTGGATTATGAGTTTAATGATGCAGCTTAAATGACTATAGACGTGCAGCTCTTATGTGTGAATCATGTGACAGATCCCAAACAAGGATGAATATGTAGCAGATTTCTGTGAAGGAGTAAGGGGAGGGGGGGGGGTTTCTCCTCAGCTATATCTATTCATCATTATATAGGCTGCTGGCACACAACACAGTTTTCTGCAGTGACCGTTTACAGTTTATAATGAATCTGTTCATGAAGTAGTTCTATATCAAAGCAAGCTGCTTCTCATCAGCCAGTTGTTGTAAGACGCCAAATAACAATCCTCCCTTGTAGGGGGAGTATAGTAAGTGATAATGTAACATTGAACCAACATCATAAGGCCTACAGAGAGTTGTGATGTTATGACACACATGGCTGCTCCAGTTTTCTTTTAAGGCCACTTCCAAGCAGGTCCAGGAAACAGCCATCAAGTAGAGCTACATCAGTTTTGATTGATTATTAGTAAAACAAACAACAATTCAAAAATGCCCAAAAAGGCAACTGCAACTAACATAAAAAAGTGGAAATGATCACAAACTGTTTCACCACAGGGGGTGACGGTCCAGTCGTTATCAAGGGGAGAAAAGGAGTATTCCAGTCCTCGGGTTTCCCAAATCCTTACCCGGCTCATTCGAATAGTTCCTGGAGAATATCCGTGTCCAAAGGATTTCTCGTCAAACTGCAGATCATCGACATGGCCATCACGGGAGAGACTGATCAGTGCAAAGAGGACAAACTGATCATCTCAGACAACTACAGCATTCTTGGTGAGCGTTACCATCATACTTGCTTTTTATACTTCTGTTTTAATCAGACCTGTGAAACTGAACTTCTTACATTGCACATTTCCCCTTATCCTTGTGCTTTGAACTTGCTGTCTCACCCCTGTGGAAGCACTAAAGACTGATATACATCTGTTAATGTGCATCCTTGGCACATCTCGTTAGGCTAACACCTCAGATATCACAATATTGCTTAAGTGCTGCACCGTGTGCTGTAAAACTGTTCATCAGGATCTCCTTTGCAAAGAACCCAGCAAACTATAAATTACCTTTCATTATTCACCTCACTGGCTGCAGCGAGGCTGATACAGCTTTATCTATTGCTGAGTTCTCAAGGACTAAGGCACAGGCACACCCTTTCTGTGCAACACTCACAGCCAGGTGATGAGAGCATTTTAGCTGAGCACGCATCTGCATCTGATTGTGTGCAAAAGCACACATCCTTTAGAGCAGGGCTTTATCATTTGTTAGAGAAGAGTTAATCATTATACTGGTATCATGAGAAGTACTGATCTTTATTTTACTTTTGCTCAAAATTACAGCCACATTGAGGATAAACCTGACATTTTAAAACCTTTTCAGTCCAGTTTTCTGGATAATTCTCTGCACTTCTTCTATACATTTGTTTGTAAATTAATGTTATATTTGCTCTAAAGTCCTTTCAGCCAGCATGCTTTACGTTTAGCACTAGTATAAAGTAATTGTAGCCAAAATGAAGACACAGTGCTGGGTTTATTGCACACTAAGGTTACAGGGCACAACAAAAGATTCTTCTCTTTCACCATCGATCCAGCTCATTTCCTCTTTTACCTCTGTTTTCCCCTCTTTCTTTCTCAGGTACACACTGTGGCTTCATTCTTCCCCCTTTGGTGATCAGTGCAAGTGACACAATAACTGTCAACTTCCAGTCAGACGGTCGTTTCACAGACCGAGGATTCTCTGCTAAGTGGGAGGCAGTATATCCTGAGGATATTGCAGGTATTGAGAACTGATACATAAGTACAGTCGACACATACAGCTTAAACATCATGCTGTTAATGGTGCTCAACACATCATTACTATCTCTGTTACATATGTAGCTGATACAAAATCAGTGTTAGCTCTGTCAACCACCGGTCAAAGTACAAGAGCAAGATAAAACTATCTTTTACTATCAGGACTGTCTGGTCAGAAAGCAATTTATATCCCCGCGTGTGATACAAAAGGAAGTAAACCAGGAAAAAAGGATGGAAAATAATTAGGATACTATATACAATCAAAACAAATACCAAATACAGTGATTTGCGAGAAATTAAGAATTTTAATATTTTTTCTACAATATGTTGGAAAATGCCACCAGTGATATGAATTATTGAAAAGGGCATACTCTCAGTACGGCGTTCCTTTTAAAAACACTCAGAGAGTAGTCTGTAGACGTCACGTACTGCTTTAGCAAATGCTTTGCTGATTATCAAATCAGATTTTTGTTCATAAAGCATTTTTCATACATGAGTAGCAGTACTTGACAAGATTCAATGCTCATAAAAACATTTGCAAATTGAAAAGAACATAAAATAATAATTAGAATGGGCTATTGCCAAGAAGAAAACACAAACATGTTAAAAGTAGAAAATCAAATAAAACCAAAAATAAACAATAAGAACAATAAGAGTGACGATTAGAAACATTTGATAAATGAGCTCATAAAACATTATGCATAAGAAGGAGAACTGAAAAAAAAAAATACAAAAAAGGTAGTTTTTAAATAAATGAATACAAGAAAAATAGAAATAATTAAAAAACTAGTTAAATGAAGTGGACTAAACAGATAGAATAACAATTCATTTAAAACATAAGCTAAAAAGGAAGGTCTTGAGCCTCTTTAGAAACATCGGCAGTCTCTGTGGCTCTGAGGTTCTCTGGCAGGCTGTTGCGAGAAGCGGGAGCTCAACTCAGGCTATAGCTCTAGGAAGAACTAAAAGGCCAGCACCGGAGGACATCAAGGTCTAGGGCTCCTAATTTAAAAGGAGGTCAGTTAAATAGGAGGGTCCAGGATCCTTCATACATTTATAAACCATTAAAGGAACCTTAAAACCAATGCATGGGGAGCAAATGCAGTGATTATTAAACTGGTGCCCAGTAATGTATTCCTGCCCTCTGGTCTTCGTCAGATCTCATGGAGAAGTTGTAGATATGAAAAAGGCTTTTTTAGGAATACCAGAGAGAAGGGCATGTCAATAATATAATCTGTTAGAAATAAAAAAACTGCATCGATATCTATGTGTTGGCAAGAGTTAGCGGACTCTGGTGATGTTTCTTAGATGATAAGGGACATAAAGTTACACTTGATGTCATAAACAATCTTTGAAAGAGCTGTCTCTGTACAGTGATACTTTATTTCTCTAAAATATCAAAGAAATGACTTCTTTGACATCTGCTCATTTAATCTGCAACTTGTGTACATTTATCAAATCATGTATCTCATGCAATTTCTCTCATTTCCTCTTCCTGTTTCAGAAATCCAGAACTGTGGCTTTTCTTCCACAGAGGAAACGGGGGTTATTAGGTCCACAAACTGGCCTATGAACTACAAGGCCAACACAGAGTGCATGTGGAACATTGTTTCACCTTCAGGAAAAAATATGACTCTGAAATTCACCCATTTTGACCTGGAAGCCAAAGATTTGTTCACTTCCAAGTGCTATGACAACATGATGATGTACGTCATCAACAGTGTTACTAATGCACTGATTCAAACGCATGGTAAGGAGATTCCATTCAAATACAGCTTTCACCAAAATGACCCATTTTCCTCCTCATAGTTTAGTTTCACACCTTCTGTCCCTGTTTATTTACTATGTACAAATAATTCTTGCAATCCATTTAGGGCCATTTTGTGGAACGGAGCTGCCTCCTACAATCCAGACTAAAGGCGACAGGCTGCTGATTCGTTTTCATACAGACTTATTTACTGAAGGCAAAGGCTTCAGGGCCTACTGGACTACAAACTCCGATCTTCCAGCTCCTACTGATCCACCTGTTCAGCCCAATCCTTGGGACAGCATTCCTATAGGTAGAGTATCTTTGTCACCTCAACATTTTTTCCATCATCTGGTAAACACTAGTTAAATACATCAATCTATATTCTGATATTAAAAATGGAACAAAAAACAGAATGGGGTGTTATAAAATGCAAAGACTCACAAAAATCTGCACTCCCTTACATATCAACTTCACTCATATCAGCTCTGTCTTCAGTAGCACAAGGCTTTACAAAAACATCAACGGTTGTAATATTCCCCCTACACAACCTCAATATTGCTGTTAAATATTCAGTTTAATTACCGAAAAAGCCAAATAAATGTGTCCAGTCCTCGCCAGAATACACAGGACAAGTTTCCGACCTTAATACTCTGCACTTCTGACTCATTTTAATGGCAAGCTGACATTCATAATGCTCATATCCTGAAGCCATTGTTGCCCTCCAGCATCCCGGGCATGTCACAACTTTGCATTCCAGCCAGGAGCATCATGTGACCTGTGTTTTGCTTTACGGCACTGTATCATGTGCCAGCAACTGGATATCAACGTGCTGGCTGTTTTGGACATATGGCTGACTAAGGAAAGAAGTGAAGAAAAGAAAGTGAGGTGGCAGGAGAAAGTCAACACTGAACTGACTTTTATTGGCTAAACGGAGCTCAGAGAAGAAATAGAACGCCAGATACTAAATTAGCATTTATTAGGGCTCACAGAGTAATGGACCAAAAATCTGCCGTGGCTGACTCAACAAAGAAACACAACAGGACATTTATCAGAGGATGCGAGGGAAAAGAAAGAAAAAGTGGCAGAGCAAGCGATGAAACCAGACATAACTTTGGACTGACTTTAACTGGCTGGAATGAACTCAGGGAAGATACAGGATGGCAGATGGATGAAGAATTAGCTGCCGATAGGGGGCGCCTCAGAGAGAAAATCTGCAAAAGTCCAGAATTGCTAGCTAGCTTAAAGCTCCAAATAGGACTGACCATTTTCTGTATACTCCAGCATGTTTATAGTAACCTAGATGCATTCTAAAATATGGACTACATTGTGATGTGTATGAAGGTTTTACCTAAAATACCTATTTTATCTACAACCTGTACTATTATGAACTGTCCTCAGGTTAGCAAGACTTGCTGCTGCTGTACAGACACCTTCCAGCTATCCCCCGACTTCACATTTCCTCTCCCCTTCATCCCTTCCTCACACTCACTACTCCATTTCCCAGTCGTGAATTTAAACAAGGTGATTTGGTGTGCTGAGGACACAATGTGAAGTGACCTACTGCTTCACTTTGTGTCCTTGCTGCTCGTCACCTGGTTTCCATTCTTCACCCAGGGATGAGCCCCAGGTGGCCCAGGCTACTGCCAAACCAAATGCTGAATTAGAGTGTTATAGATGGACTCAGCTTATAGGATTTTTCTGCCAAAGCCCAGGCAGTGTTGCACCTTTTGTCAGGTGAGGATGATAAAAAGAGATGAAGAGAGAAAATATGAGAGAAGTGTGACAGGAATAATTTACACTTTGGGTTAGCATAATAAATAATAACATATATGTAGGACTTGATACAAATGGGTTTTGCTTTGCAGTTTGCAGGAGAGCTTGATATTATGTTTGCATGTTGATATCAAGGAAGATATTACTGCTGATAAATAGATGGCCACGAACCAAAAGCAAAGGGGCTTTCAACAAATCAAAAAATGCAAAACACTAAAAGCGAACATGAATCAGCACACCACATCAGCAACTGAAAAGCAGTTGCCCTGCAATGCTATCAGCGAATGTATCAGAAGCAGATTTGCACTATTTTTTTTTCTACATAAACAAATCTGTAGACTGGCCCAGTGCATGTGGGAAACCAGCCATTCCTCCTGCTGTGGCGTCACGCATTGTGAACGGAGAGGCAGCCGTACCACACTCCTGGCCCTGGCAAGTGTCCATGCAGGTGAGACTCCCCTCTAATGTAGAAAGATTCGTTTGACCATAAAATATCAGAATTCATCTCATAAGTTACATTTTCCTGATCATATCACAAATGCTCTTTCAGAGCTGTCAATCAGCTAATTAGCAGAATTGCATGAATTCACTGACTGAATGTATAAACAGTTTGCCAACCAGCCTCACTTCTGCTCATTGGTGTGTGCTTGTTTTAGGTCTGGCCAGCAAGTCAGCCGGAACCCAGATTCTCCCACATCTGTGGAGGGACTCTGATTCATAAGAACTGGGTTCTCACAGCAGCTCACTGTTTTATAAGGTAAGTAAGAACATGCAAAACGCTAAAGAGGCAGCTAAGCAGGAGAGGAGTAATCCAGAAGAATCTTTTCCAGAAGCCTGTTAGTGTCATTTCAAAAGGCAGCTATCCGTGTCTGAGCTTTGATTCCACGTTTAACAGTTTACACAGTGTCATTTACAGTAGAGGGATTTCTGGTGCACTGTTGATCCTGTGACCTATATGTGTGTGAGGTGCGTTTTTGTTAAACAGGAATTCTTGCAAGGCTACCAAATCCATCTCCAGTACCCTGTTCCTTTATACTGACAGTGATTGATGTATACTGCCGCTACATATACTGTATAATCACTGATTAATTTTCTACCCAGATATGCGGATGAGCTGCAGCGCTGGCGCATGTGCCTCGGCAAACACAACCTGACCTACTCTGAGCCTGGTGAACAATGCATCGGCATATCTGGGATCTATCGCCATGAAGGCTTCAAGTATCCCACAGTGCCCACTGTGGAGTTTGACATCGCCCTGGTCAGGCTGGAGGAAGAGGTGACTCCCAGCGATGAGATATCATATGCTTGCCTTCCCTCTGAAGAGGAAATCCTGCCTGGTGGAAAGAAGTGCTACGCCACCGGCTGGGGAGATGAGACAGGTGCTGCCTGTGCTTTATTTTCTTAGCATCCAGTTTTATTTTTTCAGAAACATTTGCATGCTTTTACTGCTGTAATTATATTAGATCCTGCTTCAAAGTGATGTTTCAGCCAATATATAAAATGCTCTAACCCTGGAAAAACACACAGAATTCCTGCATAGTTTGCATGCCATCTGCTGGAGTTCATGTGCAAATACCTCCGTATTTTGTGTGCCTGATCAGGTGATTCACTGAATGCAAAAGCTTCAGAGACCCTCAACCAGGTTGCTCTGCCTGTTGTGCCATATGACACCTGTAAAAGGATGGATTACTGGTGGTTCCAGGTCAAGACCTCTATGATCTGCTGTGGTTACACACTGCCCGATGAGCTGAAGTCTGTCTGTCAGGTAAAAGAAGCACTTCTCCAAAAGCAGCAAAGATCAAACCTGTATTTTCTGAAATACATCTATGACTTTGACAGGGAGACTCAGGCGGTCCACTAGTTTGCCAGGATGCCCCTGGTGGCCCCTGGGAGGTTCATGGCATAACCAGCTTTGGCCCAATTGGGTGCATCATGAACAAGAAGCCATCCGTGTTCACTCGCTCCTCTGCCTACCTCCCCTGGATTTCAAATGTCATCCGCAGAGACATCTACAATGAGCACAGTATGAATCCAACCACCTGAACTGAACCACTGCGTTCACAAAGTCAATATGAGACCAATGCCTTATGTCCTGTCTGTGTAGCATCTGGCTGTGGAGGGCCAAAGGACCTGACCGGCACAGGTGGTACCATATCCTCTATGGGTCATCCTGGCAGCTACAGCAACAAAGCCCATTGCCAGTGGAACATTCAAGTACCCGCAGGCAAACTGGTCCACCTCCATTTCAGCAACTTCTCCCTGGAGGAGAGTGATATGTGTCTAAATGACAAAGTCAGCCTCACTGATAGAGTGGGACACCTGGGTATGTGAATATCTGCCATTTTCTGTCAACTTGTGGAAAAGACATCTCATTATAGGGAATAAATGCTGCAGCTGCTAAAGCATGGTGCTTTCTTAAAACCTTTGTTCAGGATGAAGCTTAAATGTTGGCACATCAGGAAAAAAATATTTTTAAAGTCACACAAGACAAAAACATATCTTCAAAAACATTCAAATGTATTATTGCAGGTTAAATAACTCCAAGCTCAAATATGTTGGATACTATTTGGCACTGATATACTGTTTATTACAGTCCAACTTGTTGCCCAGAGTTTTGAATTACAAGGATCTTTTACTTAAAAAGAAATAACAACAAAGAAGTTTCAGTGTAAACATGTAGAACCACTGTAATCCCTAATCTACTCCTTCCTTTGGTTAAGAAAGCATCGACGTGAACATGCACATTAATATCATAGTAACAAGCAGGTTAGGACTTCACTCTGATTGAGACACTGTCATATAAAAGCATTTTCCCATTGCTTCAATACAAATATGGTCAAATTCTGAATGGGCAATAACTTTATGCTGATCGGTCAAGACACATATTTACCTCAATAGTACCATTACTATGGCTTTTGTTTTCATAGTATCTTGTGACAAGTACTTCTGTTTTACATTACGTTATGAAGAGTCTAGTCTGCATTCATCTAAGAATGAGATAAAGCAGATGCCTAAAAAAAAGAGTTGAATTGTTGAGATGTAGGTTTCATATTTTTCAAATTCATTGCTGTATATGCTGGAGGTAAATGTATGTATTTGGAGCTGACATGTGAGCTTTTGTTATCTCTAATGTCTCAGACGTACGCTCAGCATACATGTGTCACAGATGTAGATAATGAAAGAAAAATCCCACCATGTCTTCTTTGTTTATCTCAGGCACCTACTGCAGTCATGTCCCCCCTGAAGATATGGTGAGCGATGGAAATGCACTTAAAATCAGCTTCTCGTCCAACGATAAGGTGGTTGACACAGGCTTCACTGCCACCTGGAGGGCAGTAGAGTCTACTGACGGTAAGCCATGTATAAAACACAAAACAAGCAAGCAAACAAACAAATGAATACTCTCCGAACACGATGCATGTCTCCGCTTTTTATCTTCCTTCCACTTCTGTTTGCTTCCGTCTCCTTCTGCTCCACTGCAGCTCCTTGTGGAGGAAGTTTTAGCAGCGAACAGGGTGAAATCACTTCTCCAAACTGGCCCGACGACTATCAAAGCCAGACTGTGTGCACATGGCGCATCAACATTCCTTCATCAAAAAATATCCATGTAGCCTTTACTCACTTTGAACTGCAAGCTGTTAACATGTTAGGGAACTGTGTGGACTACGTGGAGATCTTTAATGGAGACAGCATGGCATCACTGGGTCAGTCACTGTGCTACTAACTCTTTTATATCTGCTTGTACAATTAATCGCTGAAGTAAATATCAACGTTTGTTCTGCAGGTAAATTTTGTGGCTTTGCTCCGCCGCCAGCCTTCGCCGTCCCCAGCAACACAGTTGTGATCCGCTTTCTTAGTAATGGAGCCAATCAGCAGAAAGGTTTCCGTGGTTACTGGACCACTGATACCAGTGTTATCCCAACTTTACCTCCTCCTCCTCCAAACCCTTGGGACAAAATCACTATCAGTAAGTACACATCGAGATCCCAATGCAGTAACTCTGATGTGAAGTGGATTCGTAGAGAAGCACCCTAACATGAGACTGGAGTATGAAAGTTGATCTTATATTCATAATATTCATAATAGTAATAAGTTGTTTTATCAGACTGGCCAAACGACTGTGGCAAACCAGCAGTACCACCAAATACAGCTACTCCAAGGGTGGTTAACGGGGAGGAGGCAGTCCCGCACTCCTGGCCCTGGCAGGTCTCCATGCAGGTACGTTTAAAGGAGAAGTTTGGTTTTTTGCAACCTGGAGAAATTTTCTGTCATTAAATACGATCATTTACTCACCCAGACAGTTTTGGTGTAACGTGAACTCCTTCGGGAGATATTTAGATCCACTCGCGATCGGCGTACATCCAATATAATGGGAGTGAACGGGGCCAGCTCGCGCAGCCTCTAAATACGGCAATATCTGCCACAAAACTCCTTCATTTCACCAATGTTTTGTTATGAATTGCTGGTCCGATTCCTCTGTGAGCTCCATGCGGCTTGGAGTTGCATTTTTGTGGCGATCCGTGATTATTTACAGCCATTACAGGGACTTTGGTGCAGCCTGGAAGTGACGTAATCGAAGCCCCCACTCCAAGTTAATGGGTAAAAATAACAATGGATCACCACAATAAAACAACTCTGAGACGCATGGAGCTCACAGAGGGATCGGAGCAGCGATTCATAACAACACTTTGGTGAAATTAAGTCGTTTTGTAGCAGAAAATGATGTATTTAGAGGCAGTACGAGCTGGCCCCGTTCACTCCCATTATATTGGATGTACGCTGATCGGAGTTCAAGTTACAAAAGTTACAAAACTGTCTGGGTGAGTAAATTATCATATTTCATGCTAGGAAATAGGTCCAGGTTGCAAAAAATAACGAACTTCTCTTTTAACTGATGCCCCTCTGTGAGCCAGTTTAGAGATGATGAAAGAAAAAAAAGTACCTTTCTTCTGCAGGCTTCGCCAATGATTCCCATCCCCTACATGCATGGTTGTGGTGGTTCTTTGATTCATGAGGAATGGATCCTGACTGCTGCTCACTGCTTCATGTTGTAAGAACTCCAGCAACCAGCTTTACTTTCAGTCTAGGTTCTTTAATGATTAAACTCTACATCCAAGGATTAAAATGAACACCATTTTCAATCTTTTCCCCTCACATTTGTCTTCCATTTGCTCCTCAGTCCGTTGAATAAACCTTCCTATTGGCGCATGTGTTTGGGGAAACACCACATGAACAACTCCATGGATGTTCCTTCAGCACAGGAATGCTACAAGGTGGACGGGATCATCCGCCACGAGGGATTTGTTTACGAGCAGGATAACAGTGACATCACCAACGACATCGCTCTGGTGCATTTGACTAAGCCTGTCAATAGGACGAGGGAGATCAGCCCCATATGTCTGCCCAAACCAGGGGCTGTGATGCCTGCGGGGACAAAGTGCTTCGTCACTGGCTGGGGAGATGAGAAAGGTAGGAAGTACAGGTAACTTCAGGTACATAGGCTACTGCATGGATATAATTTCAAGTTTATTGTCTTTACTGAAACGTTTGGCTAGTTAATATCTGCCCTGTAAACTCAATGAGAACATATGAACAACAAAAACAAGCTTACATCATAAACACTTCAGTTTTTTTATTCCAATCGCAGGCAATTTGTTCCCGAAAGTGGCAGAAAAGCTGAACCAGGCAGCCCTTCCTGTTATTGACTTCCAGACCTGCAGTAAGCCTGCGTATTGGTGGGACACCCTCAGGCCCTCCATGATCTGTGCTGGCTACGAGTCCCCGGATGAGCTGAAGTCAGCCTGCCAGGTCAGACGTTACAATATGAAAACTCATCCTCTGAAAATAACCCGAGAGGAATTTCAGCAACCACGTATAATCCTCTCTTCATCTTCTAAACATTATATAACAGCGGCGACCGCTTTTGATTGTGTTGTCTTTTTATGTAACGCCCTGCAAACTGTTTTGTTTGTGGTCATTCAGCCTTGACTGGAAATGGCCTCTGCCCCGTTTATAAGCAGCATTGGACAGAAGTACACAGGAACATTATTTGTTTCCCATAATGGGCGATCAGGCGAACAGAGCAATGGGATGATTAGAAATGTTGTGTTGCAGAAAGCACCGAACAACACTGACATTTTCCCATGCACTCTAAATATTACACCATGCATTAGATGTCATTTTTGCTGATTTGCTGGTGTTGTTCTGTCGCAGGGTGACTCTGGAGGTCCTTTTGCCTGCACAGCTGCAGGAACAAGCACAAGCTGGGAGGTGCACGGCATTGTCAGCTTTGGACCTCAGGGCTGCATCAGAGACAAGAAGCCCTCCGTGTTCACTCGGGTCTCTGCCTTCAGTGACTGGATCGAAGATAACATCAAGAAGTTTATCTATGAAAGTGACAAAAGCATCTAAACCATCTGTCATTATTCAAGATAATTTGCTCATTTCTGTTGCATTTTAGGCTGATACAGCTTACTTTTCATCTTCTCATTCCCATGGAAACTGTCACAGGATCACACTGACACTGTAAAGCTATGTGGTGTTTTTCTCACTTTCACAGTTAAGAAATAAAAAAGACTCTGTTTATTGTGCTTTTCTGATGCATTTTTCTGCTAATATGTGATGTAGGTTAGCTCGGTAAAGAAAGCTGGACTGCAGTTAATAGAAATATTTTCTTGATTGTTTTGTCTACAAAAAAAAATCAACTTTTTAAAAAAGAAAACATTAAAGCAACAATCCAAAATGTATTTCCTTTAAGTGAGAAAAATCAAAATATTTATTTACATTTACATGAATCCCAAATGAAAATGTTTTATGCAGTGCAAATCCTGGTTAATACAAAACCCTGGATGAAAACATAGAATAAATATTATAAAACACATTACTTTCCCCTCAGACAAACGTTTCATGCCTCTGTGCTGGTAAGTTAAATCCCTCTTCCCACCCTCAATGGGTGGCAGATGAATCCTGCAGGGTACATTCAAGTTTGGGGCTTTAGATCCTTGGTCACATGACCAGTTCACAGAGCCAATGGGAGCTCTCGGCTCAGGTTTCAGCCCAGGAGAAAAGAGAGGAATAAAGAGGAGGGAGGAAGAGGCAAGTACTAATCTGAGCTCATGGGTAGGACAGGACTGAGTCTGCCGGCAGTGACAACACTTTTTTTGCTCTTTTTCCCAGTCGGGATTATCTGAATTATGGTCTTGGAGGACTCAAATGGAGCATTTTAAATTCCAATGAACTCCCATCTCTGGACACGGCTCAAGAGTGTGTCCTGGAACAGAGAGGGGAGAGGAGGAGGGAGGACAGCAGCAGTTTTTCCCCTCATCTTTTCGCCTCTGCAGGCAGTTCTTCTGTGGAAAAATGGGGGCAGGAGCTATGACCATCTGTGTGAGTAAAAGCTACGGTGGCTGCGTTGGCTTTAAGATTTCTCAGTTAACTTGTGATTAAGTGCTGAACAAAGTGGGTTTTTTCTGGATGATCTCACCAAAATGGCTTTTTGTATATTCGCAGAGGGACAAATTTCCCTTTTCTTCAGGAAAGCCGGCTTTCTTACTGTGACTGGCCATGATGAAAAACATTCCCCACAACTCATGAACACAGAAACTTCCTCATCACCTAGCACTATAATAACTAACTTATGTGAACAAAATATAACTGAAAGACAGGGACAGAGCTCCATGTTTTCCTTCCTGAATGCTTCTCCATTCAACGGGCCAAATACAAAGAACTCATTTTCCTTTAAGAGAAATATTATCACAACTTTAGGATTTTATGCAAGTATGTTTAAACTTCTTGCAGCTGTTGCTTGAGGCGCCTGTGGAGCCAGTTGCTTCAGTGACCACCCACAGCCTGGAAGGGGGCTGAATCAAGGGACTGAAGGGGGTGGAGAGTAGAGAGAGGAAGGCACATGCTGGGGCTTGCTGTCCCAGGCAAGTTAGTGTCACCCCCCTCCCCTTGTCTTTTTCTTCTTCTTTCTCCATTTTAGATTAAAACCTTTTACTAAGTTTCCTCACAGTCATAAAAGAATCAAGAAAATACTTCAGACACTTCCAAAGAGGAGAAAACTGTTCTAAGTCTCACTGCCTTCACACTGTGAGAAGTTGTAGTGTTAAACATCTGCAGCATGGGGGAGGAGGGGTGAGAGGGTAAGCATTACCAGTGGGTGAATCACCGCAGATTGTCTTGGTAAACAGTAAAGGAAAGTGGGTACTTGGAGGAAGAGTTGTCTTTGGTCTTGGCTGCTTGTGTAAATATTCATTTGAAAGGCCAAGTGACAAAAGCTTAATTCAAATAGATTAGATTAATAAATAGATTTACAAATAACTAAAATCCACAGACAGACCTCCTCTGTTTGGAGTTTGGAGTGAATGTTTTATTTATCTTTTTACTTATAATTCTTCACATGTTTTAACACTTCGAGGTCCTTTTTTTAAAATATTCTTTTTTTACTCAAATTTTTTTTTATTGTGGAAATAAACTTCTCTACCAGTTGTTTTTTGGGTATATTTTACAAAAAAAATTTCTTTTTTCCCCATTGCAGTTTCACATTTTGACAATCGCACTACAGGTACTCTATTATTAACTTTTATCTTGACCATTTGCTAAAAACATTTATTCTTCATTTATTTGTCTAAAAGTAACAAAAAAACTGCGACGTGTTTTCGGGAGAGAGCTTTTTCATGCATCTAAACTGCTGAACAGCAGTAATGTCTGAAGACTGACATTCTGACCTTGATTTCCTATCTTTTCCACCACTGCACAGCTGAGGAATTAGGTTTATTTTAATTCAGGAACATTTTTGGATCATCTTACTTTTCCTTTTGTTGTTTATATTTGTCAGCTGTTATGTATTTGATCTCATGTTGCTTTTTTGCATGTTGTGTGCATATGCAGACAACACAAGCTGTCTGCATATGCATTAATATGTGTGTGTGTGTGTTCATGGCAGTAAAGACGGATTTAGAGAGCATCTGTTCATTTTGCCTTATCACAGTCAGAGCTAGCTCAGACGAGCTTAACTCTTTAGCACTTGCTGCAGTACTACTATGAGGAGTTCAACCAGTGCTGCCATAACTTCAACCACCAAAACAATGTTAAAATGTATTGGTGACATAAACAGTGCAAACATGAAAATGAAACTGTGATCAGTAAAAACATTCCCAACCCTTAAAAGGTTTCATGAAAACCTCATATTGGCATAAATTTACCAAAAGAATCAACCTTTTTTGACCTGACACCACAGCATATCAAAGGAAAAGTTGTTACACAAAATAAGAACTTCTGTGCCAGTTAAGCGTATTTAACACTGGTAAACTTCAAGCTACTTCCAAAGCATGATGCACTAAAAAACAAATAGCAGGTACCTAATTAATAACTAAATAATAATAAATAAATAACAGATTCACCAGGTTGCTGCTGATTATAATGATGCCTGACATCTGCCTGATGTTGGAGATGAGCACCGTTTGCTCATAATAGCCTTTAAAGGCTTCCCGTATGCTCGTCTGTGTGTGAATGCAGGCTACAGTATATTAACGGTGTGAGAGCATCTTTCTTGTTAAAGATTTTGTCTCTTTAACCAGCTTGGCGCCATCTGTGAGGTAGGTTTTAATCAGCTGATCCCGCTGCAGCGCATGATTGTGCCACTCAGCTACAAAGACGATAAATCTAGTGGTACCTCTTTAGCCTCTTTCTGCCATCTCAGCCCAGAAAACTTACTCTAAACCGAATAACTGTCAGATTATAGCTGAGGCTGTCATTTCACTGTGTCAGCTCACTTGTTTGAAGTGAACTCTGGACTGGCAAAAAGTCACATGATGTAGCTTTAGTTGTAGCTATGGGTGCAGACATAAAAGCTCATTCCCAATCTGCTCAGAAGTTAAATAATTCTTTCCCCCTTTCCTGCAGGGTCCAAATCCTGCCACTGTCTGTGGACCTCACTGATCATGATCTAAATAAACAAATATAGATGTGCATTACACTGTAGTTAGATGTGGAGTTACATGGAGGGAGATATTTGTGTAGAAAGTGTTTAAATCTAGTTGTGTTAGCTGTATAAAGAGATAACGACTGTGCTTCACTGTTGGCTGTCAGAAGTATGCACTAACATATTTCCAGTTCAAGGAAGCAGGCTCAGTTTGGAAAACAGAATATTACTAACAATAATTTGCATTTTATACAACTGCAAAAGCAATACATTATGAACAACATTTTCAGACTTGTATGAAACTGTGGATTTTAACTGTAACTGGTGCACTGGGGCAGGTGATACTTCTCTGATCTGTTCCACTTACTATCCACTCTGATTCATTTCCATGAGAGCTGAACACATTTCACTTCTCCTGAACATCTGTGTTTGTCTAAATGCACATTAATTTCTATTTGTCCAGGTGTATACTTCTCTGATAGGGACTTTCACCAATGGCATTGCCTAGCAACCAGACGTTTGTGGTAGCAACACAAGCAATTGGCCCTCCCACTTCCCTTCCTTTTAGCTCTCAGCACACGTTGTGCTCTAAGATCATGACAGTGTGACTGCAAAGAGCATCCATTTCATTCAGAGTCACCCTCACCGTCGCTGCCCACCTGCTGCCAGCACTGGTGCCCATGTGATGGCCAGCTGATTTCTTCTCTCTGCTCTCTCGGCAGCACAACAAGACAGCAGTGCTGGTTAAAGAGGACATGAAGAAGATGGTCCAGATACCCATCCTGAGATCCAAAGCAGTAGCCAGCAAGCGCACCAAGCTGTTTGGAGCTTCCTTATTTGAACTGCAGAAACAGGGTCTGGTGGAGGACGGAGTGCCCCTGGTGGTACGGAGGATGGTGGAGCATCTCCGCAAGTATGGTGAGGCAGAAAAATGAGGATATTTCTTTTAACTACTCCTGCTAACTTTGCATCATCACAAGTTGGTTTGATTAGGAGATTAAAACTTGTCTCATCTTTGTGATTTCTGTCATTGCATTCAATATTTTTAAGAGATGATGAACTTCTTACTTTTCAGTCTTTCACATCGTGCCTACAAACTTTGTTACTTTGGATTTTAATTCGAGTTCAGTTTTAGTACCATATTAGGTTTTTATTTTTTTAATTATGGCGTCTCATTTTCACTTGCTTTAGTTATTTTATTTTATTGTACTTGTTTGCTTCTGCGTCTTATTTTGTTTGTCCTTGTTTTTCTACACAAAGCACTTTGGTCAACCTTGTAGTTTTAAATATGTTATAAAAATTAATTTCACTCTGACAATATATCAACAAGCAGCGATCAAATTACAATTTTGTTGAATTTTTTTTTTAATCAGTGCTTAACAAAAACAAGATGAAAATAAATGGAATATTTAACCAGACCAATATTTCAATTTTTTTTTTTAGATGAAGGGGAAAGTGTAAATGTCGAAACCAACAAAGATAAAGAATGCATTTATTTTTTATGTTTAATGGAGACTTATCTGGTAGCAAATACATGGAATTCGTTCAGGAGAGTCATCACTGAGTTTAAGTAAACTGGAAGCTGTCTTTTTATTCAACTGACCCACTTTTTAAAATTTTCTGTAGTGCCTCTCCTTGACCAGTAGATGTCTGTGTAAGGACATTTTGGTCCTCATGCCTGCTGTTACAATGGGTCTCTGTAGATAGTTAACAAAGTTTATTATACTCAGCGGGCCCTGAGTAGGCCACTAGATTAATGCTGTGATATCAGTGACTATTGTAATGATACATCAATGGTTGCTCAAACAACATTTTATATAAATAAAGTGTGAAATTGCACATTACTCACAGGAAAGTTATTGTTTAAGATTTCCATCCTTTAGATTTAAAGAGGCATTGAAGAGGAGATAAAATAACATCATGATTGGGGCTCCAAATCAAAATAATGCTGAAATAAGGAGAGAAATACAAAGAGATGTAGACGTATTTGTTTGAAGCTCTCATTTAATTTGTTCCTGTATCATATAAATCCTAAAAAGCCAGAATCATCACAACCCTCATTTGTTTTTCACATCACTTAAATCCTCCGTATTTTTTATGTCTCCACTTGATAAGACAGTATCTTATTTGTACCACTTGTGTTTTAGGGGGTTTACTCAGTTTTTAGCTAAATGATAATTTATGTATTTTCGACTCTTTACATTATCTGTAATATAGGGTTGAGTAATGCGTTCATTTTGCCCAGTTGCTAAGTCGCTGCTGTCATTGTAATGTGTATTTGTAACTGTGTCCAAATGAATGCTGTAATTCTGTTGGGCCAGCACTTTTTACCCAGGACAAATTGTAGCTAAATCCTTAAATTCTTTTAGATAATGCAGATTATATTTAAATAACTTTTTTATTATAATCACTTCTTCACAAAGTATTTCATTTTTCAATGTAGTAATAGAGATTTAGTAGACATAACCATTTGTTTGCAAGTTTAATGGCAACGTTAACCTCCTTACTTTACATAACTGAAAAGTTAAGTCGGCAAAAATCTTATCACAAATTTCAGCTAATTGCTACAACCGCGAATAAGCTTTTTTTTAAAACTAAATTTCACTTTGCTAGATCATTAAACCTTTTCTAAATTGCTTTAATCATCTATATGAATTTGACCATTTTCGAGTAAGATTGTTTGTTTGTTCAATAAGTAAAGAACAAAACATGTACAATACACATCATTTTTTTAATTGATGTTAGATGTTGACAGTATTTTTATTTCTAGTCTTGAAGAATTAAGGTTAGGATACCTTTTGTTAAATTCAAAGACTGTACTGCAACTCAAACTTCGGTTTTATTCAAGTTTTGTAGCCCACTGAATATAAAAGTCATTTGTACCAGGTGTTATTCTACTTCTTTTTTTTCTATTCTGTTACTACTCTTATAGCTGTGTGATAATCATAACTAAACTGCATTTGTGTGCCTTTCTTCCAGCGTTGCACCAGGAAGGTTTGTTCAGAGTAAATGGCAACGTTCGTGCTGTGGAGACCTTAATGCAGCGCCTGGAGAACGGCGATGATGTGGACCTTCTCTCTGAATCCGATTTGTGTACCACGGCCAGCTTGCTAAAACGATATCTCAGAGACCTGCCGGACGGTCTTATAGACTCAGCAGTCCAGCAGGCACTGATACAGCACTACGAAGGTAAAACTAGGCTGACTTTAGTATCACATGGGTTGGCTACATGTGTTTGCTGGAATGATCCTACTAGCACTGAGGAGATTGAATTTTATGTTTCTACAACCATCATGTGATAGAAACATTAGAGGATATTTATACCATCTTAACAGTAGTAAATATGGGTCATGGCTCTGTCCAGATGACAAGGAAAGGTATTTTTAGGTGCAGAAATGCACCAGCAGCAGCGCAGCCATCTACATCAGGCAGTGCAGGGAAGGCGCCGCTGAGTTTACTGTATGCTGAGGATCTCAAGAATGTGGTCTGAGGAGCGATGAGCCCCATATTTCTGAAAATCTTGACCATTGTAAAGGATAAAGAGAGTCATTTGGCAGCTGAAGTGTCTGCTCTCACCTTCAGCTCTCTTCAATCACTGGCTCTCACTGCCTGATGGCAGAGGAGTGTAGAGTTTGGCTGCAGTGCTCGTTCTGCTGTCATAGTCCCCATAAATATGCCTGCGTTTCAGGGCCTTAGTCCAAGAACTAAATAAGAGAACTTCTCTCACACATAACTGCTGAGCAAAATAGTTACAAATTATGTTTTCCAGTATCTGGCAAATTGAAAACAGCTTATTTTTGCTGAGTTTTGTCATCTGAGGGTGGGCGGTGGGGTCTTGCCCCAGGTGGAGGAGTTTATGTATCTCTGGATTTTGTTCACGAGTGAGGGAAGGATGGAGCGGAAGATCGATAGGCGGATCGGTACTGCGTCTGCAGTGATGCGGGCTCTGTATCGGTCCGTCGTGTTGAAGAGGGAGCTGAGCCAGAAGGCAAAGATCCCGATTTACCGTATGTAAATATATGGTCACAAGGTTTGGGTAGTGACCGAAAGAACGAGGTCGCGGGTACAAGCATCCGAAATGACTTTTCTCCGCAGGGTGGCCAGGCTCTCCCTTAGACATGGGGTGAGGAGCTTGATCATCCGAAAGAGGCTCGAGGTAGAGCCGCTGCTTCCCCGCATCGAGAGGAGCCAGATGAGGTGGTTAGGGCATCTGATCAGGATTTCCCCCTGGACACCTCCTTCGGGAGCCCAGAACTCAAATAAAGTACCTTAAAATGACATAAAAACGACTCTTAAGTTTTTAGACATTTATTTTTGTTTATTTTACTAAAATAATCACATAAATGACTTTCACGGATTGCATTAGGGTAATTTAATCTAAAATTTTAGAAGAATTTACTCAGCCTTCGAATTATTTCTTATAGTGTGGATAGATGCTTCATCAGTGAGGCTTGTTAACGTGAATTTGTTTTTTTCATCCTCCTAGGTAACGATGAAGAAGATGCCCCGTGCATGAACCTGGCAGGCTTGAGTGCCGTGCCGGCCGACGCTCCTACTGGCGCCATCAATGCAGCGAAGTACACCTGCCAC
>JAVQJG010040640.1:0-13597 GCA_036024015.1 Craterocephalus amniculus | reverse complement strand
AGAGGGAAAAAAGTAGTGCACTCAAAGTTACCCACAATGGATCTTGAAAAGTAGTGAGCATCGATGGTCACTAGACGGGGCAATATTGACCACAATGCATTGCGGGCAGGAGCTAACGTGACGTATTGCTAACGTTACAAGCGGCATTCCCCACACGCGTCCTCTGATCTGCCCTCGTTTACTTATTTTTATCATTAATAGTTCAATTTGTCGGTAAGAAGATGTTAAAGTTTAAAAAGTGGCTCCATTTCTCTGTTGCAAAATGCTGCATCCGCTGACGGGCGTCATGAACATCAGAGCAGCAGGTTGAAATAAAAATAAAAACTGTTGGGTTGTCATTTATATGAAAACATCTGAACTAAAAAGTAATAAAACACGATTTAAGGATACAATATAATTGTTAATGACGGTGTAGATTTGATCTGGACCGACGATAGGGACCGATATATTCACGGTGTCTGGGGTTGCTGTGGCAACGGCCGGTAGTCACGTGATCCACGGCGGGGAGAAAGTAGTGAGCTTCGAGTCCGAATCGCCGTCTGAATGAGTGCCCTACATAGTACGTTATGTAGTGCAGCCCTATGTAGTAACTGAGGGGTTAGGGCATAGGGCGCACATTCGGACACAGCCCTGGAAATACAACTGACCGGCAACTTGTAACTTTCAGAGTACAAGTGCTGCATACTCCGCCTAGTGGTGCCCTCCGGTATTGACCAAATTGGCCGTGCTGTGCCTTTGTAGTTTATAGCTAGTATGTACACAGACCAGAAAAAGTGCTTGCGGGCACGCTTGCGTACACAGCAAGTATATCCCAGGCCTTAGGACACTTAATGAGAACCTTGTACATAATTCAGAGACAGCAAGGGGTCCTGGTCAAACGGGATTGTGCGCCTTTGATGAGAATTTAATTTTTATGATTACATTTGAAGCATGAAACAGTTGCATCATCATTGCATCAGATGATTGTTAAGAGTTTTTGAGAGAATGTGTGTATTTTGTATTCATTTACTTGGTCTGTGGGACAATGTGTCGCAGGAATGGATTGAGGCATCTTTTGAGAAGTTTTTTTGGAGCAGATTTTCAGGCAGAAGGACAAAGGAGAGAGAAGATGAGGTGGAGAAAACACGAGAAATGAGTCACATTTGAAAACAAACTACTGGAGATCAGAAACAATGAAGAGAGATACCTGCAAGGACTGAATGATGTTCTTCGTTGCTGAATCTGTTCAGCGGATTCATTCCTCGTGAATGGGCAGACAATGTCCAGTGCTGCACTTCTGACATTTCTGTCGGACCAGCTGTAAGGAGGTGGGGAGCTGGTGGAGAGATCACAGAGCAGATGGCGTCACCACATGCAGCCAGTCAAGTTGCAACAGAAAACTGAAGGGGTTCAAAATGGGCTTTAATCTGGAGACACATACTCTCATATTATCAATAGTGTTTTTTGGAGAAGTGAGTTATTGCTGACAAACTGATTTTTAGACAAAGACTTTCGAGGTAAACATTAGATTGTATTACAGAGAGAGAGAAAGACAGCTGGCTGGAGGGAAGTTGAGGATAGTCGCTTGTCCAATCAGAGTCTTTGTGGTCCCTGTAGATGTCAGCAGTATAGTCCTGTCATCACATCCCTCTTTCTTCTTCTCTCCATCTTCTGTTTCCAGCACTGACCCTGGGCCAGATTTAAACTAATGACACACTATATCAACCACTATCCACATTCTTCCCACATATTTTCATAAACTATTTCTGTTTCTTTTCTTTTCCTGCACAAGCCACACATTTTCTGTACTCATTTCTTTTAAATTACTATTTCCCCCACATGTATAGTCTGGGCGTGTATTGGTCTCCATCCGTCTGTCTTTCTCTAAACATCCCTCCATCTCACTGAGTCATGCTCTTCCTCTGTCTCTCTTCTTTTCACACACACAAGCACGAGAAGCATCGGCTTTTATTTCCCATGGTATCTGCAATATATTCAGCTTCACTGGTAGCAGCAATGTGCTGGAGCAAGGCGCCTGCTGTGCTGAGCTGATATGAAGAAAGGGCCACAGTGCCAAAACACATACACATGAGCTATCAAATACTGAAATATGAGTGGAAAGTGTAATCTTCCTCTATCTGTACATGCAAAAAAAGAAAAAAAACTGCACAGAAGTAGAGATGCAGGCAAATAAATGTATCTTCACATTTGGATGGAGCTTTATCTGAGCAGCATTTATGATTAAACACAATCTACTTTTATTCAAAATCATGTAGCATTCTATCGCTGCATCCCTCAACCAATCACATTGCATACGAGATCAGCCAATCAGATCATAATCTGACGGATTTCCGCATTAACAGAGTCTGAGATTTTCTCCCGGAATTCCAACCTGACTGTTGCTGCGGCAACATTGTTGCCCTTGGCCTGGATGATGCTAAAATCCTGCATATTTCTGAAGACTATGTGTCTGCAAGTATCTACGCTGCTATGCAGCCTGCAGGGATTCCCCATTACAGATATTTATGATAAGGCCTTTATTTTGTATATCAATGTTCGTCAAGGTGATCTGTCAAGCGCTGCAGACTCCGCCCCTTTTTTTTTAGCACAGACTAATCAAGGTGGGAAAACCCTGGGTGGAATTGCTGAGTTAATAAACAGCAATGTAATTTATCTGGATCCTGAATGTCGGGGAAAGTTGCTGTAGAAAAGTTTTACCAGCAGTGAAATGGCTTGCTTTTAGAACAGTGTTCTTAAAGCTAGAGTTGGTAATGCTGGAGAGCTAGCAAGATTTGAGAGTGTACTTCCTGTAAGCTCTACCCCCTCCTGTCAAAGCCCTGCCTCTTTAAATGAGCCCCACCTCCTCTCGTCAACGCTCCGGCGAAGCCAGGGACAGGGAGTTTTTGCAAGTCTACAGATCTCACAGAGTTCTTTTTTCATTCTTTTTTTTATGAATACATGATGTGTTGACTACTCTGAGGATGAAGGGACCATTTCACCCGGTATAACAAAAAGTACTTCTGAAGAGGATTAACTACAGGATTAATGGAAATGATGTGTTCAATAAAGACATGAAAAAAAACATTAACACAGAAACAAAGGTGATTTCAATTACTTGATATTTAGTCTTTTTATTACAATTTGTCATGTTTTGCTTGGGAAAAAAAACGCAGACATACACACATATGGATTGTGTCACATACAGCTTGTGCTGTACGGGTGGCTGCTCCTGTTGCCTTGGTTACAAGCTTGTCTTGAAAGGTGGTCCAGGTCCCTGCCTAACATTTCTGGCTGAGTGGTTGCGCCGCTGGTCTGCCTGTGTCTTCTTTCTGTCTTTCTCCCATGTGTGTGTGTGCGTGTGTGTGCATGTGTGTCTGCTTACTGTATAAGTTAAATTCTGCGTAAGTGCGCACCTACAGTAATAGCTTCTGAGAGAATCACTGTTTCACAGTTGTTCTCACTAGAAACTTTCCAGAGGACGCTTGTGTGTCTTACATATTCTTTCTAATTTCTTATGTTTATATTTTTTTTAATCACAATCATCACATTTACTCATTTTAACCACGGCCTGTATGTTTGTTGATTTATTCATACCCTCAGTTAATGGCATTCATCCATTTTCCTCTATTTTACAGTTTTTCTAATCTCCTCATAAGACATCCCTATGGCGTGAAATGTTGATTTCCCAAACACAGATAAGAAATATCATGTTTATACACTTCTTATCTAAAATAACCGAAATGTCCACACAGAGGATTGCAAACTTTATGCAGACATGGCATTATGGGTATATTTTGTCGTGAGCCGCAGTCATGCAGTCATAAAAGAGCAGCCAGGAAATCTGATACAGTATCTTTCACTTCAGAATATACATGGAATGCTAATCGCATGTGTCCTCGTATGTGAGGTGAAGCTTGTAAAATTAAATTATAGAAAAAAAATCTGAAAGTAAATTAAATGCATTAACTTTACATTTTGATTTTGTTTCAGAAGCATGGGTGATTTAATAAGAAGCAAGCTCCAGATGATAAGGATGGAATTGAATTAAAAACAAGCTTGAGCTGAAATGTTCTATTGCTCATCTCAACTTTTGCTTTTTATCAGCCATTTATCTTGTCACTCATTTGCATTTGCTCTGGCAGATCTTTTTTTACCTCTCGCAAACCTTTCTGCAAGAGCTAAAGATTAGGTTTTATGCGTGCAAATGAACAATTTGTTAAGACTCGTCTTACATTTCAGCCAAGTTAAAGGATACTTAGGTTAATTTTTGAATGACCTGTAAAATACAGATTGTTTTGTACGGTACTGTTGTGGTTTTTAGTGTGATACCGTTATACTTTAACGCCCCTATCAGTTCTTGCATCCCTTACTGTACCTCCTGAAATGCAATTTAGTTGAAGGTGTCCCAGTTTGTGCATGTTTCACTGAGGGTCTTCTGTTCTCTTTATCTCCTCTTGTGGCTCATAGTGACCTTAGGTAAATGACCCTCTGCAAAAATGTCTCAGATAAGTATCCTCATTTTATATTTGGCAAATTGTTTGCGTGTCTTTGGCAGTCTGACATTACATTAACTTCCAGCTTTGTTAAAAGTAGTCGAGTTCTTATATTATGACCTCATATTTTTACCATAGCATTTGAAGAAAAATATGAAGTTCTTGGGAATTCTGGACTTAGAACTGTTTGCTGCGGGACAAACACTTTCCAAAAAGCTCATCCAGAAAGACGAAGGTTTTATCTTGACGACTAATGACTTTGTTATTGAGAAAAGACGGATTTTAGTGCTGGTGGAAAATGCAAAAAGTAATCCCTTCAGTTTCCTGTGGTGTTTTGAGTGGGAGGGGCAGAAAGCGTGTGTAAAGTGAATACTCAACACAAACTTGTGCTCATGGATGTGAATGTGAAAGTTTCATTTGCTGAGACAAGCACAGCAGCACTTACAGAACCAACTGTACGCCGCAGTAGCTTGAGGCTTTTAAAGATGGTTTCATTTGGCAGGGGGAGCTTTTATCCCGCTGTAATGCAGAGGGACGGGCTTTGTTCCGAACATTAGGAACATAACCTTCTGTCATCATTAAAGGTTAACTGTGAGTATATGCACAGCTGTTTGCACAGATAGTGTCACACAGATCATGTTCTTTTTTTGTGGAACCACTAGTTTTCTTGGTTTTTAAATTCTTACTCTTCAGGAAAAAAGGTTAGATCCTTTTGTTTACAAAGACAGAAATGAGCCAGAGCAAAGACTCAGCAGAAAACTTAAGCCATGCAAATGAAATCAAATTGCCGTGTAGAAACAAAGCAGAGCAACCAGAAAGCCGTCTCAAGAGGCACCTTGAGTGTGGACAAGCGCATTGACAAATTTTACAACAAAATGCTTGGAAATGATGTGAAATAAAAAAAGAATGAGAGCTGCATGGGCTCAGTGAGGAATTTGCCTTAGTTACACATCTCGGTGAAGGGTATGGAGAAAGGGAGTTGACATGGACAGAATCAAGGGGCATAATATAGCAGTCAGAACAGAAATGTAACTGTCTGATGCCAAGGAAAGAGGACAGACACACTCTGTATCAGTTACAACACTGGTTGACAGAAGTGTCACTCAAGCGTGCAGACAGATTCCTCCTCCAGCAGCTGGGACCCTCTTCACCGTCTCACAAATAGCAGCTCAACAATTCGAAAAATGCCCCCAACCTGACGGGACAGCGGTTGTCACAAATCCATCGGTTAGAGGATGTGTTTGACTGCACGTCTGCTTAAGTGTGCGCCGTGTGAAAGAAGAGGGGATGCAAGTCCTGTTTTACTGCAACTACGGGCAAGTATGTGTGAATATGTTTAACAGCGTGTGACCTATCGTGCTGTGTTCTCATTAGAAGGAGAGGCAGGGACAGGCCTCAGTGCCAGAGCGAGAAGGCTGGATGTCATTTTGATTCAGTTTGAACGAGGCTGATCCCGAGGGGTGTTTCGCAGGAACACAAACACGTGCATGCCGCTCACATACAGTACATGTGTGCAGATGCAGACCGTAAAGAAGCGCTACGTCTAAAAGCTTCGCTGTAAATTATGAATCTCAGATCTCATTCAGGCGTAATTTATCCTGTTCTTACAAGCAAAAACACATGATTTGGTGCATCAACATTTAATGCAGTCAGTCTGTTGATTACACACCTCTATGTGCTCACACAAATACAAGCACATCTGTGTAAATGCCTGGACTACTTAGTTCTCAGTAAATAGTCATAAACTATTCAAATTTAGCACTTAGTTTCATAAACAAAAAGCCAAATTGATAGCATGCAACCAGCTTTTGTGGATCTCCCAAATTGGCATTATTTAGAAAAAAATGTATTTTGCAGCTGTGGGCTTCTGATTGAATATTAGCATTAGCATCCATTATAACCTGTCAAGTTACACCACAGCTTGATGATACCTGGAATAGCGCAGAACTATACTGTAGTAAACGGGGACATCTGTTCTTGTTTAGCGCGGCTGTAAACATTGTTACTTTGTTTTTAATTCATGCTGAATTGTTACCATCACACTGGAAGTGTCTATGGAGTAGCACACAAATGTACATTTAAATATTCATGATAATTGAAATGAAATTTTAAAAGCATTTAAATGGCTTCTTTGTGAAGGTTTCATTTCACAAACTGATTCAATAAGACTTGAGAAGAAACATCGCAACATATGTCACTTATTAATGAATCCCAAGCAAATTCTAAATACGATTTGTGTTATGTGAGCTATAGCTCATGTGACAGCACTTAAGCTGGTTTAAAAAAAGTTTGGCAATAGTTTTAGACGTCTTTGGAATAGCCTATACCAAATTTAAAATGGGGATAGTTGTTGAAGTCATGGTGATCTCTGGTTCTTAAGGACCCCTGTTGGAGCAGCTTTTCTTCTATATAACTGCAAAATAAATTATGAAGTTTTTTTTTTTGAAAACCAAACTCAATTTCTTACTTTTATCCATTTTTTTTCTTTTTTTTCACTAAATAAACTTCAAATCAGACATATTTCTTAGCAGGTTTTGAGAAAATAAAAGTTGCTTTTTGAGCATTTTTACAAAAAACTTTTGGAAACACATCTTATGTGGCATTTTGAAAAATAATGTTTACCCCTGGGACTTAATGCAAACAGCAGTTTAATAAAGCTTCACATAGTTTTTGAATGGCTTGCAATAACAACAACAACAAAAAAAAAACATTTTAATGACACGAATAAAGCTGGGCTTTTACATCATATAAATGGACACAGTATCTTTAGTGATATACACCCATATCTCTCTCCAGCAGCCCTTTTTGCAGGTGTGATAAGAAACTGATCCCCCTAATGTGGGCTGTCTCCTAACAGGAGTTTGTCTCAAGGCAGCAACATTACGCCCACTCCATGGCATGCCTCTTTTTGAGGTGTTGAAATGAATCGCTTGTTTTGCCACCTTTAGTAGCAACAGCCTTTGAGCAAATTTAGCAGCATGTCGTTACTCGTTCCGACGTCACAGAACCAAACCAGTTCCACACAACCGATGACACTGTGGCTTTTTGGGGGTCAGCTCATCATTAGCTCTTATTTTGTTTTTCGTATGCGAGTGAGTTGTTTTTCCTCATTTCATCATGTTAAGTCACTTAGATTGCAGGCTACTCTTGTATTAACTCGACAGCATGTCTACAGCATGGATGGGGATGTTTATACAGTTTCTGCCACAGTTCTGGTGTCAACGCTGGTCAAAGTCATCATGCATTCAGATTTTAGGAGATTCTCTTCAGTTCTACAAATTTTTACTTCAATGAACTTCATGTTATAATTATGATAATATTTCACACCTTTGATTGGATAAAATGAAGTGAGGACACTTTTTACTCGAAAGATCAAAGGTTAAGTTGACTTCATCTTGTTCTGCAGAAACACTTCCCTAACCAATCCTCAGCGCCTTAGTCTGGGAACAGAAGATGAGACTGCGATCGCATTTCACACCTGGGTGGATACTGAACTGGTGACGTTAATCTGAAGCAGCCACCTTGAAGCTGTTGTGGTTGTGTGGATCCTCTGGCCTGGTGTCAGATTTTGAAAGCACTTCCCTCCGTTATAGCTGCCTTTTATTCAATCAGCATTGGCTGTAATGGCAAAATGTGAGCATGTCATTTGTGTTCTTGGAATTGATCAGTTTGGGTAAAAAGTGGTTTAAAACCCTTCAGTCAAAAAAGATGAAAATGTTTATAATTTCCCAGATGTTTTAATCACTCAGTCAACTAGTCATGTGACCTTTCAGTGTTTAACATAACCTAGATTAAAATTAACCCAAAGCCTGGTCACATGGACAAAATACATAACAAGTATTCAATAAGTTTTGAAATGTTTTGTACACCAGAGACAATGAATTTAATTTTAAATCTTTCAAATGAATTCTCTTATTTCCCTCTTTATATGTTTTCCTACATCCTTAAGGTGTGATTAATAAATGTATTTTTCATGACTGTGTCTGAAAGCAGAAAGAATAATTCAGACATTCAGTGAGGTTGGTGAAATATTTTGTCAAAAAAGGAAAGCGCTTAGCTTGATAAAGTCAGAAAGAAAAATAGGTTCAAAAAGGGGGGCGAGCGTGTGATGGAATGTGTATTGACGCAGAGAGACAGGCATTGAAATAGGTAGAGACATGGAAAAGAAGAGGAGGGAAAAGATGAGAAGGGACTAAAGACAGAGAGGAGGCCCCGTCCGTGTCCTAAGAAGATTAGACAGTGAGCGGAGAGAGGGAGGGGGGGGGGGAAAGATGTGGCGCTGAGGAGAGAAAAGCACACAGAGACAGAACGTCTTCAGTCAGGCGTGGACGCTCTCTGGGTGGATAACATTTTGAGTGTAATAGCTTTAAAAGAACAATCAAATTAAATGCTGAACTTCAGTAACAGCATGCCTTCTCTTTCTTCTTCCTCAAAGCATCCTCCATGTCAGACTCAGTTAGCACCCGCCCAACATGATTAGGGAGTGACACGAGCGCGCATCAGCTAGCGCTCTGGAGTCAGCTGAGCGTGGTGAGTCAGCCGCCTGCTGCTTTGCTCCCAGAGGACTGAACGGTTCGGGGTCAGTATGACAGAGAAACTGAACTCAAAACATGAGTCACTTCCCATGTCAGAGCAAATATTGTTTGTGTTGCTAACTTTTAATAAGTTGGAGGTTGGGGAGCCCGTGAGGTTGTGAAAAGGGGTGTTTTGCAGGAAAGGAAGGAGTCTTTGGTAAAGTGCATTCTGTTCTTTTTCTCCTCTTCTTTTTCCCTCCATCTCCCTCCTTCTCTGCGAGTTCTTGCCGTGCCTCTTCTTTACGAACGCACAACCTCAGGGCAGGTAGCGGCGCTGTGGGAGCGCTAAGCGCAAGTGTTTCTTAACTGATTGAATTTCCATTGCCTGTCGATGTATAATGTGTCCTAAAGTGTTTGCGTCTGATTGTGCCGTGGAGGCAAAATTGGCTATTTCTTGGGAAAGGAAGAAGAAAAAAAGAAGCGATCAGAAAAAAAAAAGCAGAAGGGAAAGGAAGTGGTGCTGTGAGCTGGGAAAATGGAAGTGATATTGAGAAAAAAGAACACCCAAAGGGGAATTACAGATTCTATTCAAAGGTAGGTATTGGTTGTTAGATGAGGAAACATGGACGAGAAAGCAGACAGACATATTGTTATATTATTTCTACCCATTTCCCGTTTACCCCAGAGAGATGTGCCAAAGCGATAGAGAGATGGAGAGGAATAGGGGAGGATGGAGAGACGTGCAGATTAATGAAAAGCATGACTTTAATGTGTGCGCCTTGGAGTGTGTTTTTATGCAGACAAAACAGAAATCCTGGAATAAATAATAGATGTTTTTAGCTACAAAGCTCCTGGATGAAAAAAAGTAATATAAACTGTGTCTGTGTGCTGATGCTTGGATTTCCTTTAAATATCCCCAAGCTGCATAAAATCTCCTCACATCACTTTCTTTGATTATTTATTAAATCACATATCAGGTGTGCTTCTGTGCAGCCTGGTATTATACAGATATTACACATTATATAGATGATATGATTTGTGTGATAATATCAGATAATTAACAAAAACATTAAATGCTTGCCCTGCAGTCCATACTTGTGTACAAATCTATGAGCATATAGGGAGGAATTCATGCATTTTTATTTTTATATTTTGTTTTTTGGCAATCATCCATGAAGAAGACGACTGCTCACAGTGACATGCCATGCCTCATGGACACAGCTGCAAAGTCCATGAGAACAAAACAAGATTAAGCTCACTCTAAAGAGAACAAGCACATAAAAGGAGGCTTAGGATTGTGTGTGGAACAGAAGGAACATAATGTGACAACTTCAAATATAAAAACTGTGGAAGGAATGTTCAACTACAGAGTGGTGATTATAGCACACACGTTCTTCCTGCTTACATCTGCATAATAAATGTAGATGTGAAGAGCCTGTTCAGTTTTAGTCATGTTTGCATGGTATAATCTTAATTCAGCTGTTTTGTGCTGACTCCTGAAGAAGGTGTGTACTGTATGTGTAGTATGCCTTAGCAGAGCTACGGTAGGGGGGTAAACAGGGTGGCTAAGCGCCCCGCAGGATTGACAAGGTGGTTTTTGTGAGATGAGAAGAAAGAATAAAAGATCAAGAGGATCTTGTTTTGAGAAAAATAGAGTGGAGGTTCTACTCATTGGCTCTGAGTTTAAGGAAAAAAGTGGAGTAAACAAAAACTCTGACAGAAAAAGCACAGCAAATTACAACACCTCATTTCCTTAACAGTTACTAAGCCTAAATGCAGAAGCAGTGTGTAACAATAGCAGTAAAAAACATAATTCAATAGCTTAGATGTGTTCAGAACAATAATGTGTGGAAATAATTTTCTTAATAACTTTATCAACAATAAATTTGCTTGAGGTTTGAAGCATCGTCAGGATCCTAGTCTGACTCAGGCTGAGGAATGGACTTTGCCAGGATCATTGCAACTCTTTCCTTTTTTTTCTTTTCCATCTATTTAATCACAAATGACCCAGGCATATCCCAGCTCCAGCCGCCAGACTGATGGCTTCCCTCCTAAACAAGCCTTGTTGTTCACTCTTTTTGTCCAATTGTACTTTCATGAGCTCTAACATTTAACGTTCCAACTGAGACCTGGAGTCTGAGATGATGCTCTCTGGCTCTTTGCAATTTGTTGACCTTGAACTGAACCGTCTGTGATCGCTACTCCTGGGAAGCTCTCAACTATTTTGAATGTGTCCTATTTTTAGAAAACTTTTTCATTGTAAAAAGAGTTTGGAAGGGACCTTTTAATTCTCCAACAGTTGCTTCTGTAAGATTATTTTTCAACCTGGACCTATTATCTAGCATGAAGTACGATCATTTACTCACCCACATGGTTTTGGTGTAACTTGAACTCCTTCAGGAGATATTTAGATCTGCTCGCCAATAACTTTGAGTGGCGGCTTCGATGATGTCACTTCCGGGCCGCATCACAGTGCCTGTAATGGCTGTAAATAACGTTGGAATGCCACAAAAAAGCAACTCCAAGCTGCTTGGAGCTCACACGGGAATCAGACCAGGGATTCATAACAACACATTGATGAAATGAAGGATTTTTGTGGCAGAAATTGCCTTAGAGGCTGCATGAGCTGGCCAAAACCACCAAACACCAAAACTGTCTGGGTGAGTTAATGATCGTATTTCATGCTAGAAAATAGGTCCAGGTGGCAAAAAAACAAACTTCCCCTTTAATGTCTTTCTTCCTTGGCATGAACATGCATGTAAATGCTCCCGACCAGCAAACATCCACATCTTTTGCTCACTTTTGCTGATAATCAATTGATCAAGTGTTTTTTGATCAGCAGCCTCTGGCTGTTACTTACCTTCTTTGTATGGGAACAATCAGGATGAGCTTTTTACACATTGCTCCACATTCTGGTTCAGTTTTGAAGTTATATTTATCTAATTCTAATGATTGGTATTATTGTGTCATAATGTCCACTTTGCTGACTGCACCTGTGCTTTGTTTTCCCAACCTGGACTTTAATGTTAATGTTGTCTTTTTTATTCTTACAGTTGTGGGATTCATTTAAAATGAATAAGAAAACCTGTACCATGTGCAAACTCATGCAATGTTACGCAGTTTGTCTCAGGGTCTGATTTGGTGACTCATACAATGATCCTAAAAAAAAAAGAAACTTGAATGGAAAGAGTACCATCGTTGCTGTGAGGCAGAGCCCCAGCTGCTTGATCTCCTCGCACCAATGATGTGTTGTAGACTATGCAAGCCATGAATGAGTCAGTTATGATTCTACTGAAGGCTATGAAAGGTGTAACAGGTGTTTTTAGTTTTGCATGGGAAAGGGTGTTATACGTGTTAAGTGTTCACAGAATAATGCAGCTTTTTTGTATTTTTTTATTTATATTAGTAGAATCCCATGAAATAGTCACACATTCATTTTTACATCTGATCATAAACCCACAGGACATCAGCTATTATTACTTGCAGTCTCCTTCATTTTGTCATTCCAGTCCTATTTGCAACATCTAGTGTGTGTTTGTGTGGCTTTGAATTTTGTTCTCAACTGTACAAAGTGCTCCTTAACCCCTGCTGTCAGTACGTGGTTCGAGAGGGTTAGCATCATGGTGATCCTCCTCAACTGTGTGACGCTGGGCATGTACCAGCCTTGCGAGAACATCGACTGCACCTCGGACCGCTGCCAAATACTGCAGGTAAGAAAGACCCCTGAGTGTGTGAGAGAACCACAAGTCGACATCACTCAGAGGAAGAGACAGAACAAAACAGGCACTTCTAATGAAATTCACTCCTCTTCTTGCCGGCATTCTTCAAGCTGTGATGCAAAACACACTTCAGATTGAATTTTTCCCTCCTGGAATGTTTTTATTTTCTCCTGCGCTCCGAGGAGGGAATTGGGGCTGAGTTTGTATTAATAAAGTCTTGAAGAGCGGCATTGTAATTGTTGTCACCGGCAGAGAGGGGAGCAGAAGTTGAAAGTGCAGTTTTGGATGCTTACAAGTACCACAGGTGGCAAAGATTCACCGTCATGAAATTTATGGCTTTACAATTAAGAATAAAAAAAAGCTGTTTTCAGTGTCGTTTCCTCCCGGAAGCAAAGGGAAGCACAGCCTCCTCTATTTTATGTTCATGTCCATTCATTTATTAATTTCTAGACCGTGACTGTCATTGTTCTGAAACTCTTAATTTTAGAGGATTCTGCCTCACCGTTTCTCTGATCGCCATCTTTCCCATTGAAACAGCGCCCACTTGTGGTTAATCACTAATTTAAATCATATCGTGTTGGAAAGGAGGCTAGACCAGGCTGGCTTCCCTTGTTGACAATTCTTTTCAATGATCAGCCAATCAGACGAGAAAACGTCATGCCACTAGTCGGAGCATGATTAGTTTACCTGAGGCGAAGGGAAGCTAGTCGCTCCTTTGCATCCCCCCAATCAGACCAGAGAAGTGGAGTCCATGAGTCATGACAGAATCATAGCGATCGTCATTAACAGCGGGCTGATAGTGAAGATATAAGGTGACGATTTGGAGATTTTAGCAAAAAAATACTTTCACCAAACTACCACAACAAAATCAATTTCTCATGAAATTGATAAC
>JAVQJG010040639.1:0-18460 GCA_036024015.1 Craterocephalus amniculus | reverse complement strand
CCCCCCCCCCCCCCCCCCCGCCCCCCGCCCCCCCCCCGCCCCCCCCCCGCCCCCGGGCGAAACAAAAGTCCATTGAGAACCTGCCAATAATTGGCATATATATATATATATATTTTTTTTTTGTTTGCTTTGTTTTTTTAAGACTAAGCTTGGAAATCCCATGACAGGTGAACTATCTGATAATAGTAGCTTCCTGCAACAGGAATTGAGCCAAAAAATTGCCCTGAAACAGCTCAAGGAAATAAAAGGTGCCCAAGGAATTACCTTGGCCTCTTAACTGCTGAGATCCAAATCATCCGCATCCGCCAGAACAAGTCGGATCCACGAGAACCCGCAGGACTCAAATGATTTGCTTTAAGAGTCCCAGACGTTCAAATGAAATCAAGAACTTTGAGACATACTTCTAAAAGTCAAGTACTGTATCCAGCAGCGTATCAGCTTCTGCTCTGATATTCTGTCCTATCTCAAATTATCATTTATCTCATTCCAGCATAGTCTCATGGGAAACGTCTATTATTTATAGCCTTAAACTGTGTCTTTTATGACCATAAATCGTCAGATGGCAATGTATTCGTAAGTTGTTGTTTTGTGTAGTAGAGCACCTACGAGAGATCATAATAACCATGAACCATAAATAATAAAACATGTGAGTCTTTACTGTGTCTAATGATGTCACATTTAGGATTATGAATTTATGCATTACACACCTCCCTTCCCATGTTAAATTTGAACCTAAGCTTGTGTTTTTAAGCCCTATCCGCCAGGAAACATCAAAGTTTCAAAGAGAAAGTAAAAAATGTTGTAGTTACCTTATCACACTGAGACAGATCAGGTGTGTGCAAACTTCCTATTTTTCCAATTTTTCACACTCTTTCCATCATTTCTCATGTTACAAACTGGTTCACAGTGTTTTCCCCATAAATGATCATCATGGCTTCTCCTGCCCTCCTGTTCGGACATTAAGAACAACTTTAAACAAGTTGGTCTTCCCACTTGGTGGATGACAAACTAGTTGATCAAATGAAGTCTTTCTGAGCATTCGTGCCTTGAGAAATGCTGTGCCATGTCTAAGCTTAGCGCTGTGACATTTAACACCCTCATTCCCACCCATGGCACTCTCTGGGTGTCTCGTACACATCTTAAGAAATAAGACAGAGAGAGGGGGGACATTCACAGCTTTAACGCTCATAAGACACTCATAAGAGTGCAGCACGATGCTTGACAGGCTCACGAAACATAAGAGGGTGTTTGTGCAAGTGTGTGTGAGCATGTGCGTCCTATGTGTGTGCATACATGTGCCCGTTAGTTCTGTTTGTGTATTGGTTTGTCCATGAATATGCACAAAGTGTCCAGAGGAGTCATGTAGCGCGAGTTATGGTGTGATGTCAAGTCTAATTAGCCAGTTTTGCCTAAGGCTCATTACTCACAGATCACTGGGAGGAGGAAATAAGGAGGAGAGGAGAGTGAAAATGAAAAGGCCACAAGGGCAGCACTCACCACCATCTGAGCTTCATCTCCAGTTTTCTCACTAGGGACACGCCCGACTTTGATAAGGGCACACACGCACCTCACTCAAGACCTCGTATCACCTTCCCCCTATTCTTATATGCCTCCCCACGCTCTGAACCTCGCTATATACAGCTGCCTCTTCAAGACGTTTCAAGGACACTCGGCGAGGGACTAAAAAGTATTGGCTAAAATGATGTTGCTACAGTACAAGTTGTTTTTTAGACTCCACTGTTGCCTTGCAAACAACATTTGCGTCCGCCTTTATGTTGGTTAGAGGCCTGCCTTTACAAGACATTTCCAGCAGTTTGATAAGAAACAAACATACATACATACTGGTATTTTCTGGGCAGGAACCAGTTGAAAAGCATCGCTTTATCCAGCAACATTAGTGGCAAAATAATGGCCATTATAACTTAGTTTAGAGTTTGATTGCTGACAAGTTAACGCTCAAAAATCTGCCTCAGGAAATGACTGTGTCAAACCAATTATAATCACGCCAGTCGAGGCTCAAAATATGAAGAAACACCACATGAAACAACTCCAGTGTTGTGCCTCCCGCCTTCTGAGCCGCATGTGAGTGAAGGCGCCGAGCTATTGTACGGTATGTACTTCTAAGCAAGTACTGTAGCCTAAAGCTTCACCTGCTTTTGTTTTCACTGCAAATACAAATACTTGAAAAAACACGAATAAAAAAAAACACCTTTTTTTTTTTTCTTCTGACAGTTTTCGTTTCATTTTCTGCCAGCGGGTCGCCCATCAAGCAGTTAATCATCCATTCCCTCCCTTTTCTACCTCCAGTTAAAATAGACACGTAATGCTTCACTAGAAACAAACAACATGCTCTGATTCTGTCATTGTTTTCACTTTTAAGCACATCTGTAACGTAGAATACAACACTATAAAAGCCACCTTGTAACATCAAAGTTTGAAGCTGTGCATGACAAAAAGGATGGCTCAGTTTATCATGATGCAACACAAATATAAATGGGATATAAAAGAGATTTCACAGGCACCTCTGAATGAAATTTAACTTGCAGCTTCAATGCAGGACTTGACCTTTACAGTTCATAAGACATGATTAAAAATCCTGCCCTCACTATTTCTGCTTGTCAGAAGGAGATGTACATGAAGGCTGGCAAATATGTGTATGCATGAAAAGTGGGCAGGAGTTTTGGGATGCAAGAAGCCACCGCTGACTGAAATGTATCGACTCCAATCTATTGGAAAGGAAGTGTTAAGATACAGTTTATTTCTAATAAATAAGTAAGGTATGGAAACATGTTTGCATAGTCTGTTCAGTCCTTTTTGTGTGTGTATGTGTTTGTTCTCTCAGACAAGGTCAAAAGGGAAGCAGAGCAGCTCATTAGATTTTTTTCCACAATATCACAACTTCCCACAGGTCAGCTGGGAATTCTTACCGTGGAAAATTAAAACTGATTATTATCCCCATACTCAGTACTTGTTTTCTTCTTGTTCAGTGGTCATTTCAGAAAAGACCACCCACAGTGTGCAGTTGTAACTGTGTGGCTTTTTGTAGCAGTTTGATGCCCCTGAGTAAAATGCAATCTGAAAGCAAACCAACCCAAAGGAAGGTGCGAAATGTTCAGAATGCCCCAGCCAATCAAACTGGGTCTCCTAGATTATTCTGGCGTGAATGTGCCCTATGTGTTGTAGGAGTAGTGCACCTAAAATAGTTTTTTTTTTTAGCTGTAAACATCATCTGATTTAATAGATATGAAGACCACTTTATTTGTTACAGCTGACATCTTGTTTAAAAAAACTGATGGATTTATAATGTAATTTGAAAATTGCTCAATACACTCGCTGCTGGTTCAAAACAGGTTTAGTTTTTCACTTTCAAACCTGATGTATAAGCTACCATATGGGACGTCACAAAAAACAAGCTAGAAAAAGTTTTAAACAGGAGGCTTGTGCTAAACTTAAGCTTTTGATGAACCATTTCATTTGAATCAGGTGTGTTACTGCTGGATCAGGTGTATGAGCTAAGTGCTACAATGTTGCTCACATTTCAACGTGTGGTATGCATTAAGTCTACATCATAAGTATAGAATGATAATATGTGGTCTGTATATCTCCAGACCAGTGGTTTCTGTTTTTTGGGGTGAAGGATATGGAAAGGCTCCCTGTATGTGCCTTATGAATCTCTGTCACTCTCCATTTTGTGATAGCCTGCTGTGCCGACCATTCACTGAATAAATTTTGCCTCTTGTATTCACAACCACCCCGCAAATAACATGAGCAACATGCTGAACGTCATCCTGAGCACATGACTGGGGATTTCAACCACCCTTATTCTGATGTTTTCCCTCACTGACACTTGCTAATATCTGTCTTTCAAAAACATCTGCAAATAGTTCATGGGCATTTAGCTCCATGTCACATTTGTATAGCGGAAATTAACAGGCTCCAGCACTGATCAACTTTGATGAAAAGGCAGCTTCCACACATTCTTGTGTTAAGTGAGGGTGCATGAGAGCACAGCCTATTTACTGTAAAGAAAAACACATTTATCCACAGAAATACCTCGTGTGAAGGCTCTGAAACTGACAGCAACAACTCACTGACAGAAAGAGACGATGTGGATCAATTTTACTGGCTGCATGACAGCTGGCTGCCCACCTTCAATCATACATAGCCTGCAGGATACAGTGTAAGGTCATCATTCATGTTGTCGTAGTTACCGGCTTGTCGTAGCCTTCAGCATACCAGGGATGAACACGTTATCACTGGCACTGCGAAAGGGTTTAACTGGCTTGTTTTAGTAAGTGTACCCCAGTTTTAAAGCTCAATTTAAAAAATTTTGTTGTAAAAACTGCATTAGTGTTGGTTCAGTTCAATCTATAATGATCACATGAAAGGGAGAAACCTGACTATCAGGGTAAGCACTGCTGTTTCTGGCTTCTTGCTGCTCCACTGCACTTTTGAGGTTATGTTAATGTGAAGCCAAAAGGACAGCGTCACCTCTCTGTAGACCTCAGCTCTGCTTTGATATTCTGTCCATGAATATCTCACAATATAAGACAGGAAGGCCCCTGTGTTGGAGTTTTGTGTCAAGCGTATTTCTTGCTCTGACACAAGTAGGGATACAGCCAAAATGGGTTGGTTTTTTTTTGTCAAAATATGTCCCACGGGCTGCTTTTATAACCTGTGACTTCAACAAAGAAAAACACAAGTCAATCTGATTGCCAATTTTTCCATGACTCACAACAAGCTGACCCTGGGGAGAAAAGAAACTCTGGATGACAAAATCGTGAAATATTTTTCTGCCGAATGCGAAAACTGGGCATAGTTCAGCATCTTAGTTTCTGACGAGAGACTGGACTGATCCCAGTCAGATGTAACTGCAAGGCTGCATCACTTGGAAAGGGTGAAATCGGAACAAAAATCTTCTTTTTTGTTTCAGTACTGAGGCATGACTGTTCTGAAAAGTTCTTGTCTAAGACCTCCTCTAAAAATGTGACATAAAAACCTTGCTTTGATGTAGACATTTCAAGGAACTGAACAGTTTTTAATCTGCTCTGATACAGATTAGGATTGGAGCTTGGACTGGAAACTCAAATGTTTGAATTTAGTTAGCCGTGGACGTATTGCTCTTTTTAAATAAGTGATTTCAAATAGGCAAGATTAAAATGTCTGGAATTTCCCTGCTGCCAACGTAGCAGATGGTGCCTTCTTCTGGGCAACTTCATGTGGATTAATGACCACTTTCTCCCAGGCTCCATGTCCACCCGCTGTAAACATGTCTTTGGTGATGCAATCACTAGTAGAAATCTCTAAATAGACATATATGAATGCACCAGCCACACACACACTAAGATCTGGTAAAGTCTTCTCCCTGCCTGCTTGGAAACTCATCTACGCCCCTATCTGAATAGGCTCATCTTGTTTAATTTGTGCCTCCTTGTCTCCTCCTTTTTTTCCATCCGACTTTAACCCAGAAGTCAGTCTATGCAAAACATTTTGAAGGATGTCTCAAGTCCCGAAGGACAGAAGCATGACAGCAGAGGACCTCTAAATAAAGATCCTCTGGTGTATCCTTTGTAGAAGCCTCTAATGGAGGTGTAAACATGTTAATCATACAATAAGTTTAAAGTGGGTATTAATGTTGTTGCAAACACTTCAATCCTTATCTAGCAGAATTAATCAAATACAGCAGCAGGCTGCAACAAAACAGTGGTGAGATGATGCAGCTGTCACACATAGAGGCAAGGACATTCAATTTGATAAATGTCTGTTGCCTTCACTCGTCTCTCCTTGTGTCTGTCCTCCCCTTTTCCACTTACAATCCCTAAGGAAGGCTCCAAGACATGAGGAGAGGAGTCAAGGAAAGGAATATCTCCTTTTTGCACATGAAAATTTACATACACATGCCCTTTCTGAGTTTTTTCCTCCAACACAGGGCCATTTGGAGGTCATCTACGGGGGATGTGACTGCAATCTTTAGGTAGAAGCAACAACACTTTTATGTGTTTGGCTATTAACCATTCACTTTACATAGGGCTGTTGGCCAGCTGTGGAGGAAAAGTTAAAGCAATTTAAAGCAAGCCAGGCTCTCTGCCAGCATAAAAGGAGCTTTTAATACTGTCCAGCATACCTTGTGCATTTCACCTGGGCAAACAGAACAAAGCACATGATGGATTTTACAAATGATATCACAATTTGGGACTAAGAGACTGAAGATCTCAATAAAAAAGGGAATAAAAGTATTTTTGATTTCTCATACAGTAGGAACTCTAACTTCAGTTTTTCAAGCTGAAGTTTTTCTTCAGAATCAGGCCTTGTCTATCCTTTGAGGCCAAAAACAGAAAACAGTTTTTAGGTTATGTATACAAACATGAGATATGAGAACAAACAAGAAACTCTGCTCTCTGATTGAAGTAAATACATTTGATTTAAGATGGTGTTGTTCATCCCAGACCCTCCAGCATCTATTTATGCAGTTATTCTTACATTGGTCTGCCTTAATCTGACCTTGTTTTGGTGTTTCCAGGATTTATGCCTTCAATTTTCCACCCCACTACAAAAAAGCACTTAAAAAGCCATTTTTTCCACTTGGAATCAGCTGTGAATTTCCTTGAATATGCCGAGGTTTTTCTGTACATGTATCTGTGTCTAGTCTGTGGGGCATCAGCGGCTTAGGTGAAATAGCAGGTCGTCCAATGACCCGACGGTTGGCTCTCGGCCCAGTCAACAGTCATTATGTCTTCAGGCAAGACACTTTACCCTCCTTGCCTCCAGTGTTGGCATCACTGGCGTACGCATCTGTAAGTCGCTCTGGATAAAAGCTTCTGCTAAATGACGGGAGAACAGAACAGTAGAATAATTTCAGAACTGCTGCCAGTCTGAGTTTCTGCCGGCCTCTGCCATAATCATCTTATTGTACATCCCTAGATCTTTGGTTGAATAAAGGTTTGATAAATATAGGAAAAAAAGTTCAAATAAAAGTAAAGCCTGTGGGTTTAATCTCTGGTCAAGACATGATTACATAAAAAGATTTATTATTGTTGTGCGCTATTATTACATATTTTTGTTGTTAGTTTGTTAGAGGATGACACTGATGACACTATAACCATTTGGACTATTTTAAAATTGACATGCAATACACGTAAAATGTGTATAAATGGCAAAAAAATGAAGAGCATCGGAAGCAGTGTATTCATGCACATTCATGCACATTGCTCAAGTGCATGCTAGTACAGATTAGCATTATTTGCAAAGTCTGTGCAATGCTCAGCACAGTGTATGCAAATAAACGTGTTTAGAAAATTGGATTTTGACATCAGGCCTCAATTAAAGCTCTTTATGATTACAAATTAAAGTTTTCTACGAGAACTTTGAACTCAACTTCCAATGGGACCCCTCTCCGTTAACAAGAAAATGAATAAACTGTTAGGTAATACAGTATACAACTATATCCTAATTCTTCATTTGCTGCACTCATTTCCAGAAGATTCAGCAGACTGTGAAATATGGATCCAAATATCCAAATAATAATCTCCATAATAATGGAAAGTGGCATTGTGTTTTTCAGCTGTTCTCTGAAGTGTAGAACTAATCAAAATGTAATTAAAAGTTTATAAATGTTGGAATGTGTATGTGTGCTGGGCGTAATAATAATATCTTCAATGCTGCGACTCATTTTACCTGCAGCTCTTGGATGCCCTCATTTTAAACTCCATCCTTCACCTGGACCGCCGCAGGCTTCCCGAGATGCAGATGAGCCTCCTCATGCTGACACATCCATACATGCACATCTAGCAGCATTTAGTTTAATGAGACACAACGCACACACTCCCATGTGGGGAACATTTGTTATTCCCGAAAGCGGCGGAACAATTCCAGGACTGTCCCCCTGTCTGCCTTCTCTCTCTCAGATGATGCATGCAAAAGCACAAACTAACCCACACTCGCTGTGATGAAAGAACGACAACAGCTAGTTTCTTTGAATTTCCTCCCAGGACCATATTAAAGAGCTTGGCTGAAACAAGTTTTGCCAAATCTCTTGTGCTCTGAATAAGAGCTTGAAAGAGGGCCGGAAAAAGGACTGCTGGTCTTGATTCTTGAGATAAGTTTTGATGTTGGTGTTGCATCTGTGGGAAATGTAATAGTGCTGGCATTCAGAATAATGGCCAGCTGGGACAGCTTTAGATGAACAGTCAGGTGCTGTTGACTGCCTTTCAAACGCAGCACCTGCTTCAACCTGTCATCTATCCATCCATGCATCCATCCATCCATCCATCCATCCATCCATCCATCTACCTGCAGCTCCGCAGCACTCAGCTGATTAAACATCAGTGATTGATCGATGCAGCAATCTAAAGTTCACAGGTTTTATTTGTCATGGTCATTTGCATACAGACTGAGCCCCAAGAACAAATGAGTCTTTGAAGCGCTCCGTGTCTCCAATTCATTAGACATAGAGCAGAAATCTTGAATATATCAGTCAGTAACTTAAGGCTTCATACAGCTCAGAGGAAAACACCGAACAGGTTTATGGGCAGTTATTCAGAGTGCTTAAAGAAATACAAATCAGTGCATTCAATCATTTCAACTGTATCACATATGATAGTAACACATTCAGTTAATTGATAATAATAATAATAATTATAATAAAAATAGGAAAACTTAAAGATCAAAAGTTAAAAGGAAATTAAGGTTTCTATTAACAGCTCCTTTAAAAAGAAACAAAGCAAAAAGCTTTGTAATATTAATTAAAGGTAAGTAGTTTATATTGATTTGTAAGTAAAAGCAGCTTCCTTTCTCTCAGACCAGTCAGCTGGCTTCAGTGTGGAAACTGCAGCCAGTGTTCAGAGGGAGAGGATTTTTAGTGACTTACAGATGAATAGCTGTATTTAAAAAGGGATTATCAGAGAGATTTCAGTCTAATGTAGACAACTCATGAGGAGCGGTTCACCGAATGATCCGCCTGAAAACCTGAGAAAAGCTTAGAATTCAGCCCTACCAAAGAACACACTCACTTTTCGGTTTTTCTTGCTGTTTTTGTTTCTTTTAGCAATGCTACAGTGATCTGACTTCCTTTCTTTTTTTAAATAGCTGTTTTGAAGATTTTGCCATTTTCAAAATGAACTACCCTCTTGCTGTTGCAGTCAGTTAGGTGACAAGATCAAAACCACAGTTTTGTCCATGACATCAAGTCGCAGACAGACATAATGATCAATGTTATTTATCACATTCTTACATATAAGCAGGCAGAAGTATTTATCGAAAAAGCATGGTAGTTCATATCAGTGCAGACAGAAAGCTTTAGGATGGATTCCAGTTGCCCAGATTTTTCTATTGATTAAGATGGTTTGATTTCACATCCATCTTTTTTCCCGTTTCCTGAGTAGTTTTTGAACCTCACAGGGTGATACTGTCACAGCCATTTCTGACTAAAGGGATGTTATCGATTTGGTTAATCTGTGTGAAATTGTGGATAAATACTTCCACCTTTGTTTTGTCAGAAGAGGCGAGCCACTCATCTTTTCAGAGCCTTTCAGCAGTCTTTGTGGCAAACTCCCCGTAGGCCGGTATCTACCTCTAACTGTAGAACGGTCGCAGTCTGACTGCATAAAAGTAAAGACCTGCCTGATGGTTGATGTGGCAATCTTATCCATATGTTATCCCATCTTCATCTCATAGTGAACATTGTCTTGTCAGATACCTCTCATCCTGATCATTCATTTTACCTGGGAAGGTCTTTGAGGTCTGCATTGTTTCCAAACTTCTTTCATTTCAGAAAGATGGAGGTGACTTTACTTTCGGGCACTTTTTAACTCCTCAAGAATTTTATCATAACATTTTTCAGATTGATGCCTTTTTGCAACACTTTCTCACAGGTTTACAGACACTTTTCACAACCTCATTACTCACTTTTTCACCCTGACAGACTTTCAGTGAATGCACACTGGCAGACTCCAGCCAAGATGACAGTGTGAGGGTCATTTTAGATATAAGGTGATAAGATGTGTCTTATGCTCAGATGTGAGCATAAAAAATTGTCTAGACACTTATAAAAAGGGGGATATTGATTTTCTGAATCAGATTCTGCTTTTCCATAAGAGGACTGGGATAAAGGGGTTTTAGGAAAGGTCTGCAAAAAGAAAAGAGACCTGAAGAGAAAAAGCCAGGGAACCGTTTCAGCACAATTTCCAGTGAACTTTTTCAAGTTTTGCTTTAGAAAATCACCATTATACAAGACTGAGAATAATTTCCACAATAACTTTCAGAGATCTATTAGCTAAAATATAATTTTCTTGCAAAACAGCAACAAACCAAAACCTCCAGGCAGGCTTTGTACAACAACCTGTGCAAACTGAAATATGAGGCCCAGCTCTTTGACATGTATACGCAATTATGCTTAGAGTTCTACTGCAGCCTAATCCTGGTGAAATATGGTTTTATCAAGTAAAATAAAGTCCTATTCTGACGGGATTAGTTTTAGTTTGAACTTTTTTTAAACATTCTGCAGGATCAAAACCACCTAGACACCTCTCAAATTGTTTTTGTAATCAAAAATCGTATTTGGATTTTCATATTTATTTAAAAGTTAGTCAAAACACTCCAATGCAGCCTCTGTTATTCCCCTAAACGGAAATAAAATGCATCCTGGTCCTCTGTCATACCAGGAGCGTTAGGTTTAAAGAGGGGGGGGAATCCTGTGCAACAACTCATCAGGCATGAGCGGGACCCCGTCTTCCAGGGCCAATTGAACAACTGTAATAGGAAAAAAATGGGAGATTTTATCTTCTGGTCCAGCTCAGCTGAATCAGATCTGAAAAAATATCTTAAAATAGTTAAGCTTTCTTATTTTCTTCCCTCCATCCCTCACTGACAACACCAAGCATAAAGGCCTAATTTTTTCTGCTTGGTCTCTGACCCAGCTGCTGATTCCAGCCTTGCAACTACATGCCATCAGACTCCCTCACCACTTCCATCTATCTATCCATCTTTCTCTCATTCTCCAATCATTCCTTTAAATAATATCAGCCTTTTGCACCTGCTCCTGCCACATCACCATGTTTTCTATTGTTGTCAGATTGTCACTACTTGAGCCGCCTTGACCTAATCCATTACACATTTCCTCCTCGTTCCTCGATCTTCTGATTACTTCTTGCCTTTTTCCTCTCATACTGTTCTGGACTTCCATCTTATGAGCCTTGATTATTTGAACATTGCCACACACCTGTGGCAACTAGAAAACTATGTTTCATCTGTCATTCAGACAGCGCAGCGCTGCAGCGGTTAGCTCTGTCGCCTCACAGCTGACCTGCTGTTAGACATCGGCTTTCTGTTTGTGGCTTTTCTGCACGTGCTAAAATTTACACCCACGATGCCAAAACATACAGATTAAGTTAACTGATTATTTTAAATACACCTCTTACCTTATTACAGCAGGGACAAGCTTCAGGCCTTGTGTTACCCCGAACAGGATAAATGGATGCATGGATGGATGGATTTTGACATGCTAATCGATACTTATAAGCACTAACTGTTGTTGCATGGACAGAGTCAGTGTGGTAGCTAATTTAGAATGTCTGTCACTAACAACAAAACACAACAATTCACACACACTTACATGTGCCTTTTAAATCTATATGGATTCAAGTTGCAGACCTTCAACATCGTCAGCCCTCACCGGTTTCATTTGATCCAGACTATACAAGTGCTCCAACTGTGAGTCATGTAATATTTCCTATGGGGAGATTTTATAAGCTTTTTTCCAAGATATGCAGAGACCTCAGAGATTTACAAGTGGGATGGACAGACAAATTACAATAAGAATTTTTTCTTCTCTGAGTCATAATTCACTTGAATCTCAAGCACATTTTGTCCATCAGAAATAAGCCAAAGAAAAGATAAAAAAAACTGAAAGAAACAACCTTGGTGAAGTCCACAGCTTGCCTGAGAATCATTTGAAATTATCCTCTGGATCAAAATATTTAAATAATCTAAATAATTATTCATGAGTGGGTGAACTGTAAAGAGAAACAGCAAGTCTGACTGACTTATTTCATCTTATTTCTTTTTTTTTTTTTCAGATTTTGGTGTTAAAGCAAAACCAGACAGTAAAATAAATGTGAGCATGTTTTGTCCAGTCAAAAACCTACAATCCTAACTTCTCAAATTCTCTCTACACAGTCAACTAGCGAGGCTGAGTATGAATCACGTCTGCATGTATACGCTCAGCTAGATTCAAACTGGCTGAGGCGCTCCATATATGCTCCACGGTCCCGTCCTGGGCTTTGACCCAGACATAACAGAAGAGGCTGTTTCACAAAAGAAGAAGTCAGTAACAATTTTAAAAAAAATGACCGCAAGCGATAACATCTATCTTTCTGTGAAAACACTAATGCCTACAGCAAGTATGAAACGTACAGAGCTGTAAAGCTGTCTAATTCATTGCTCAACAGGGTAACAAGTTGCCCCCAGCTAATTTGTTTGCATGTTGTTTAGGCCTGTCATGCAGCAGGTCAACCAGAAGAAGCCCACTAGGAACAAGCAGAAAAGGGGCATATGGCCACCATGCGTCGCAGCGTTGGACCATGTCAAAGTCGAACTGTAGCTCCAAACAATCAAGCTTGTGCATTTTCTAAATTAACATCTTGCTTCACATACTTCAAATTTACCGCAGGTCTCCTAAATTAAACTTGACAAATAAATAAGGAGACTTGTGTTTGATGGATTATTTCTCTCCTCATTTCATACCAGTTGGTGTTGTATCTTACATTGTTGGAACGCCTGATTAGTCTCCTTTATAATGAGCTGTAATTTGTAAAAATCGTGCTTCGCTGGAATGAGTAACACAGTGAAACGCGTTGGTAGTTCCCTGCAAAAAATCTATCATTAAAAGGGGAGTAAAAGAAATAACAAATACAAATGTCTTAACTTTTGGTATAAAGTTTATAAGTAACAAAATATTGAAAACAAAACTGCTCACAGCTACCTGTGTAAAGTTACAACAGTCTTATAACTCTTAAACAGTTAGGCAGGACTTTTAGCGCTTAAGGATTAAACTCACTTTAAGGATGAAAATATTTGAGAAATCCATAAACATTTTCAGATTTGACCATCAGTGTTAATTTATTACATCTTCGAGACACACAATAATCCCTAAAAACCAACGAAAATACTCTAAATGTGTTCATTAGATGCATCTCTTTCATGTCTTCAGTCTTTCGGTTGGTAAGTAGCTGCTTCAGCGGGAGAAATAAGAAGGCACAGCTTGAAGACTGAGTGGGAGTATCAACTATTTTGTGAATATCCTGCTTCAACTCATTTGTGATGCAAACGCACAAATAATTTAGCCCCCCAATTACAGTTACATAATAGCAAAACAACACCAGGATTTGCCAGCCAGATTTTTTCTTACTGCCCAAAGCAACATGGCACATCTGGTGGGAAAAAAAGAGAGATTTTATTACCACTTAACAATACAGACAGGAGATGCAAGGTTTCTATCACACTATGGGGGTTTGGCAGTTCACATTCACCGTTTTTTTATGACTCACTGCCTCCTCTCTAAGACTGAGCACCAACAGGAGATTGACTCTAAAAATAAAGACCAGGCACCATCAGCATTTCCTCTCATACTATACATCTCGCCTGGGTACTGATACAGCCACATGTAACAAAATGCCAGAACACTCGCTCAGTCTGGGAAAAAGGGCTGAGCTTTTGAGCGACAATGGGGATTACACGAGGATCTTGCTGACACTCTCGCTGAATGTTTTTGGGGCATTTGCGGTGATGCGAGCATGGATCTCTCTCAAGGATGTGTCAGGACTTAATATGTTTACAGCAGCATCTTCGAGCATACGGAAAGGTCAACATAATTGGAAAGAGTCTGAAAGGTCAAAGCAGAAACAGAATCAGACATCTGAATAATTACAGTTTTGTTCAGGTTCCACAGCTTCTGGATGGCTGGAAAAATGGTGCTGCCTTCATTTCAATGACCTTACCCCGTCACTGAAACGCCCTGTTGCCAGAAAAGAAATGCTTTCCGCCAATGCAAAGACTTGTGCAGTCCTGTAACATTTTTTTTTAAAAACAGATTAGTGTGAATAATAATAAATTTGATCTCTTAACACTGCAGTTTCCATAGAAACTGAGTAATGCGGTTATCTGCTGACAAAAGGGTTTAAGTATGAAAGCAATACTAGTCGTGTTCAAAACAAATCTAAAAGACACAAAAAGGAAACAATCTTAGCATCAGTGATAAACTTTAGGAAACATACTGAAATAATTTGAGATTTTCTTTCATGCAAGCTATTTCTACAACATAAACATCACAAAAATAAATACTGCCTGAGGCAAGGTGCCTTATCTGAGATGGAAAGTCTTTACCATCAGAAAACAAAAAAGCAAAATGAGAAGAATTGCTGTACTTGCAAGAGAATCCATAACAGGGACTTATTTTACTTCATCTGTGTAAACATTTATTTAAATTATTCTTTGATCAATAAACAAAATCTATAAAATGTGTAATTTAGTTAAATCTTGTGGTTATTTATTATTTAGTATGGGTATGTGTTTATGCCAGTAAGCCTAGAATCTTTTTGTTTTTGAATCTTTAGTTGTTTTTTTTTTCAGTTCTTGCCTTATGATAGTGTCATAACATGAAATGCAATAAAAGGGTCTCCGTCCTCGTGTGAAAATGCACACGTAAAAAGTCTTTAATGTCAGAGATATATTCACTTTTTTCATTTGAATAGTGCATTATCCTTGGTTTTGTCTTTAGGTTAACATAGTACAGTTGCATTAAGATTGTAGTGTGTCTCGGAACTTCGTACTCTGGTTTCATTTCCATCCTTTTCCAAGATCCTGAAACTCTCATCTCCTTCTTTTGTTTTAGTGACAATTTTAAACAGCCTGCTGGCAGGGATCTGCTGTAAGGTAGCTGTGCCAAACAGCAGGCAGTCAGACAAGGCCAAACCTTACAGTGCTTAAAATGAGGGGCCTCTGCTATCCCGATTTGTGTGGCAACCTCGCATGAGTCAGCAGATTTGTTGTCATAAGGTAAGGTAACTGTCGATTTCACTCTACGAACGTATTATCTTAGTGTTGTTCTCTTCTAAACTATTTAAGTAAGCTGTAAAATGCAAAATATATATTCATACATGAATATATATTTTATTTTATACTTATTTTTTTATTGTAAAATCTTAATCTGTAAAAGCAAATGTATTTGTTACTTTTCCTTTCAGTGGAAAAAATAAACCAACCAAAAATTGTCATTGTGTTTGTTGCATTTGGTTACCTCTTGTTAAAAATACAAATTATAAGGGTGTAACGATTCATTTTAATGACGATTCAATTCATATCAAGGTTTGTGTGATACGATTCATGAACAATACTAGTTCATTTAGAACGATACAATCCAAGACGATTCAGTGACTTGAGATTTGATTCAGTATATCTATCAACAACTATCATCAAAAATTCCACCAGCTGATTGTCATAAATACCTGGATGCTGGACAGTGCATGGAAGGTTCTCAGTAAGAAGAATCTTAGTTTCTTGCAAGGGAATCAAGTATAAATTAAAAATATGGGTATAAACAAAAGAAGAAAGAACAGGCTACTTTATAGCAAATCCATTCACAACTTTCTTTGTTTTTATTAAGTTCTCCTCTCCAAGCTGAATCAACAGGGCTAAACTTTTTGTGGCATTATTTTCAATAATTATAAAAATGTTCTTAATGAAAGTAAAGTTAGTGCAAACAATATTTTAATACGCTGCTACTTCCAGTATTTTCTCAACAAAAAAAAGTTCAAAAATAAAATCTTCCATGCTTCGATCCAAAGTATTTCTCAATATCGATTCGAATCGATACAATAACATTTGTAACAATAATAAATGGGTAAATATCGATTTTAAAACAAGCTTGCCAAGCACATATCGATCTGCTGAATCATAGGAATATAAAATCGATATACCGATTAATCGTTACACCCCTACAAATTATATTATGTAGCAAACAGAAAGAAATGCATGCACTAAGGCGAGCAGATCATACTGTAGACTCTGGTCCAAGTTGGATCAAATACCAAACTCTTTGAAGGTCTAATGCATCCTCCTTTACAGCTTTTACAGTCATCGGACACAGATTGTAATTCTTCTTTTTCAAACAGAGCAGTGATGTTCAAAGCTTCTCCTCTGTATCGGAGCATAAGAGAGACTGACATTCATTGTCCACACTGTAGAATTCCAGCTTGTATAAGACGGATAACAGATATTCATGGCTCCCAGGGAAATCCTCATCAATAATCTTCACTTTCATTTCTTAGCTTAAGTAAATTAAATTTAGATACATATTTGATCAGGATCAAGTCCCGTAACTTTGCTAACTTTTCCTACATCTCTGATACCATGCATAATCAAAGCCATAGTTGGGATTCATATTTTAGTCTGCGCACAATTTACCACACTTAGTTTATGACAACACTCTTCTTTTCCTTTCTGCGAATCAGCTGCCTCTATCTCAAAGACACTGAAATGATTTACATATTAATTTGATATAGGTTTTAGATCGGATGCCCTTCCTGACACGACACTCTGCATTTATCTCGGTTTTAGGACTGCATTTAATTCAAGACAACACTATCTTGTCCAAATATACACAGTACTGGTGAATTTGGGAAAAGTGCATCTCACAGAACCACAGGCAAGGTAATTTTCCTTACCATTCTGTATCTGAAACTTCCCCTTCTTTGTTTTATATCTATTTGAAATTTTATACCTGGTTTGCTATACCACTTTTTATTGGGATAACAGCTGAACATTATTAACAGTCAGGTAAAAATGATTGTATAAACACCACTCTTTCCTGTGCTCTTGTCCTAAAGACAAAGCATGTAATGACATATGCCACTGATGGAGTGAGCACTGCTGAGCAGCACCAAATAAAAGGAGACAGAATTAATTGCAGCTTGCCGTAGTGACCTTTTCTGTTTGATAAATCATAGAGCCTAAGAGACTGCCATTAGCTTCGCAGATGGAAAATACGCAGCTTTGAGAAATGATCTCGGATCTAGGGACCAAGAGCTGTATCGACCCAGCTAGTCTGTGCTTGCACTGTACAGCACACACACATACACGCCATTGCATGCAGAATTTGAATCATTCTCCCCTTTCCCACTTTAAATGGAATGGAAACACACTGCATTATTGTCTGGAGAGAAGTTTAATTCCTATTTCATCACTCAGTTCAGAGAAGAACTCCCTTGATGATCAATTAAAACTCAACAGGAGGAGTAAAAAGAAAGTCACAGTGATGTAGACTGGCATTGGACTATTTTCTTTAGGGAGGAAGCCCAATTTCAGTGGCATTGTGAAGCAATGTCAGCATAGCCTTTCAATATTTGCTCCTGAATAAAAGAAAAACAAAATCAAATAGGAGATCTATCAATAGCCAAAAAACACATAAATCCAATCAACTAATCATAGGTTTAAATATAAGGTTACCAAGGTGAAACATAGGCTGGGAGTCGGGTGCGATTTTCAAGCTATATTATGATAAAGTGATAAAGTCTGAACTCTAAGCATAAGTATGAGATGTGTGACAGCTTTGCTATAGTTAGAGGCTCAGGCCGAACAACATTAAGAATTCAGTTATATGCAAAATGTACACATGCAAGCCTTACAGTAGAGTTGAGGGTTTTTTTTATAATTAAGGAATGATTAAATCCAACAGAATAGTCACCACATGAAGGTTTATGCAGGTAAAATTATACTTAAAGGACTACAAAAGGCTATACATGGATTTTTATGTGACGTAATAGTTTAGCTCTGTATAGGCCCCAACACACCAAGCGGGTGACTAAAAGCCTCTGCTGTTGTGTGTTCCCAAGTCGACTGTACCGCCAACCCAGAAATATAATCTTTGCCTGCATTAGAGTAAATAACACAGTACTGATAAGAGCAGTATAAAGAAAACCCAAAGGCAAGGCCGGGAAGATGTGCTTTCCTTCTGATTCCATTCTTTAATGTTTGTTTGGCTGCAAATTTTTGTGATTTTGTTTGCTTTTATAACAACCGAACATTTGAAAAAGCTGAATGACGACAATGCCTACAAACTGCATCAGGAGCCGGATTTCCCCAAAAATGCATGCCAGTCTGTTTTTAAAGTGTAACTCACCCCCGCTGCCAGAGACCTACTTCCGCATCAGAGAAATTTCAAAACTCGCGCTGAAGTGGGCGGACCGGGGAGCACACGCGGGAGGGGGCTAGTGGGCTGTGATTGACAGCTGGCTTTGGCACTGACACCGACAGCGGTCTGAGGTCGAGGGCGGAGCCGTTTTCATATCTAGCAGCCTGCTAGCAGCGGCAGAGCTGCCTACGAAACAGAATCATGCGAACCTCAGAGCCAATCAGAAAATTGGCCGCGAAATTCAAATGCAGTACACTGTTTAACCTGAGGAGGGAGCCA
>JAVQJG010040638.1:0-16598 GCA_036024015.1 Craterocephalus amniculus | reverse complement strand
ATAGATAGATAGATAGATAGATAGATAGATAGATAGATAGATAGATAGATAGATAGATAGATAGATAGATAGATAGAGACTGTTCATGCATATATTTGTGCATGAACAGTCATCTACTGTTGCTTTATTTTGGGGAAAAAATTAAAAGAACAGAAAAAAGTGTGTGTGTGTGTGTGTGTGTGTGTGTGTAAGAAATGTTGTAGGTATTGGCATCCTGTGAAGCAAATTTACAGCTTTCAAAAAAATGTATAAAACATTATAGTCCTAACTATTGTCTCCTTAAATCTACAACAGAGTTCTATGATAAAGAAACATCAACTATGATCAATAAGCAAGAAACAAGAAAAGGTACAAAATCTTGGGCGAAACAAGGAAATGAGGAGGGAAACCCCCACATAGCTTAGCTTCCTGTACACTGATTATTATTCTGAAGGGTTAATTTGTAAGCAACATCTTTCCCTCTCATTTTTTAATGAATGATCATTTCCTGCTAGTGCACATGGAGCATGGCGCATGTTTGGACGTCCTGTGTTCCACAGGCTGAGAGTCAGACGTCACCTCTGACATGTTCACCCCTTCTGACGGCTCCCACCATCAGTAGCGCATGAGAAATATTCAGAAAAATAATTTCTTATTCTCCTTATCTATAAAAACACAAAAGCATGCATGCAAACATAAGATGACACACATAAACGCACACACACACCCCACACACACACGTGCCCTGACGTCCTGGGCAGGGGAAGATAGAGAACAAGGGCTCACATGACAGCCAAACCCTGGCCAGGTCCAACTGGTTACGACATCATCACAACTGGCTTAAGCAATCGCTCGTGTTACTCAATGCTCCACAGGGCCATAGTTCACACCTAACATAACAGCACCAACACTGCAAGGAGCACACAGTGTGGCATTTGGAAGCGCTGCCCTGCTCACCATCTCTCTCCAAAACTCTGAGAGTAAACCCTCTTTTTCCCAGCTCATGGCTGAACCGACTTCCAAGGCTTTAGTTTGATTAAGTGCTGGAATAATGAAATAGTGGATTCAGGGGAGGAGAAGTGCGTTTCTCTCGGTAGTAAGGAAATTTGTAGTTCACGTGCAGATGTTGTAAGGTAATATCTGTCAGTGTGTTTGCCTGTGGGTGAGTGTGTTCCTCCTCCAGTTCAACCAAACTTTTTCCCAATGACTTCACCACTAAAACATGGAGCCCACTCCTGGATGGAGATCCCCCTGCCCAGGGTGTTTATCACATCCCTGCTCCACAGCCATCTGTGTCAGCCAGCACACACACTCACACAGACACACACTAAATAAACATGTATTATATACCCAAGTATGGACACTTGTATCTTCTTGGATACCCATAGACATGCTAAAAATAGGAATAAAATGATAAAAGTCTACTTTCGCTCTCATTCCCCGACAGCCACAACTTTTATGACCCCCCTCCCCCATTCCCCAAAAGTTCAGTCAACATGCCCACACAGACCCTATGGTCTGGGTGTGGAGGTGTTAGGTCACTGGGTAACCACACCTGGACCCTTCTGCTGGTGAAAAGGGTTGTCCAATGAGTCAGATGCGACTGGAGACACATCCAGACAAGTCATGCGGAGCGGCAGCAACAGGCAGGCTGGAAATAGAGGTGGGGGCAGATGGACAGAAAGGGATGAAGGAGACGTGGGGCACCACTGCTTATTCATGATGTTATGTTTGGACGGATGGCTGCTTTACGGTATCTGTGGCGGCCTTGTTTGAAAGAAACACCTAATTAATACACCTACGACATTTCAGCTGAAACTGATGCTCGGTTATTCCTAAATGAGATATTTGGAGAAAATCTGAAAAAAAAAGAACAGAGAATGAGGGCATTGTGAGATTTTAAATGTGAAAGGAGTATAGCACCATAGAAACAAGGTCACGGGGTGGAAATGACTGGAAAATGGAATAAATGAGAACTGTCCCATAAATGCAGAGTACATATGTGACTAATCCAATACACCAGCTCTGAGCACAAAACTGCATCTGTGGTACTGACTTCTGTCTGTATACTGTACACTGTGAGACTGTAGTAGTAAGGTACGTCATATATACGGCTACATACTGCTCAAACAACCACATCGGTTACAGTGCTGCATACCTGGCAAAGCCACAACATGCTCAATATCCTCTGCTTTCAAAACTACACTCACTGCTGTACATTTTGTGTGCTTTACTAAAAAAAGAACAATTAAACCCTGAGACAGGAAACAGGATTAGTGGCATGCATTTAAAAGGAGTCATTGGATCTACTTTATGACAAATTGTACATACGTTATAACTGCAGGTTCCTGTTTGAGTTTACATGTTGCAGAGGTTGTGGTTAGACAGGAGCAAATGCAAAGTGAAATTATCTGATGCTTCTGTCAGTGGGGACAAATGTGCTGATACAACACAGGAAAAAAGCACAAAAAAAGCATAAAAAAGGTATGTAAATGTGACTAGAAATTGTGTAGTTCTAGATTTCACACACATAAATCCTGCTAATAATGTTCACATATAAAACATAACCTCCTCATGTGCACATCCACCATGTTATGTGATAAATTGTTGTCTTGCCGAGGCCTCAACAACTGGTTGCTATTTTGTCAAATTAACAACGCAGCACATAATTACAGTAAGAAAGATCAAAAACAAGCCCCTTCACAGCCCGTCCTTCCTTTTTTATGACTTGTTGCTGCAGAAAACGGAGCTGATTGGTCTGTTTTGACTGAGGTGTGATTGATGCAGGACGTCTGCCCAGCTGGCCTCTGAGTCAGGGCCTGTCTGGGACGACTCGTCACACAGAACGTAGACACACATCCTCATGACATTGGATTTGGTAAACAATAAATTCCGTTGGATGATGATGATGATTAACAACTTGAGGTCACACTGTGCTCCCCAGATAAATGATCTACTCTTTAAAAAAAAAATCAGGCCGTTTGCCATCCAATTTTAATTTCTTAGTCTCGGCCAGAGCCTGTGCAAGAAGGATACGATGAGCGAGCAGCATATGTGGCGTGGCACACAGTGTGATATGAAACAAATAAAGCAGGAAGTCCTGGGATACAAACTGTGCTGGAGAAGCACATAATATGACACCAGGCCTGCAACACATCTGACCTCTCCCTCTCTTTGTGTTTTTCTATGCCTTTCTCTCTCACCCACATGCTTACTTGGGAAAGCTACAATTACGCTCAGATCTTTGTGTGCCCCTTCGGTGTCCCTCGGTGTGTTATTAACTGCAGAAACAGGCCTGCAGTATACGATCTCAACAATCAGTCTTCCTGAGTGATTGAATATTATTCTAAATGGCTGTAGGAAGACCTTTTGGCTCTGAGTCAAACCTGTTACTGCCTCTGTGCTTCTGTCAGAGCTTCAGGGCCAAGGTAATCAGAACTGAAAGTGGATGAGATGAGAAAACAGATGCCCCTGCTGAGCCGCACATTAAACTTAATGATGCCATATAAAAAGAGAGTCAGTTGCTGCCCACCACGCCACCACATATTCCTACTGTCTTACCCGGCTGATCCCATCATCCTGTATGAGACGTCTGGCTATGTTTGAGTGAGTAAGTGAGGCAGTGGAAGGGCTGATCAATGCCATCTTTGTCGGCGAGCTTCTCGGGTGACCAGAACACCCAGTGACTAATAGGAATTGAAAATACACCCTTCATGCAGATTGGGTTAACAGGAAGACTTTCCTCATATGGCTTGCAGAGCACTATTTATAGAAACAACATTGTTTACAAAAGGTTATGGTAAAAGAATTTTAGTCTGCTCAGGTATGATGCATCAACATTTACTAGATAACTTAATTATTTAAGAAAACTAACCGCCTCAAGGAGGTGCAAGATTTACGTGGTAACTCGGAGAACACAAAGAAAATCCCCCAGATGTTGCATGTAACAGTTCTTATCACCAATCTGCCCCATTTTCAATATGGAACGACACAAACTCTGTTTCTATATGATCTTACAGCAGATACGAGCTGTAACACTTCTCTCCCCTCAGACCCCAGAAGTTCAGCCCGTCTACACGCATACGAATAATTGCAGTACTGTGAATACCCAGAATAGTTTGATTTGCATGACACTCAGCAATTTCACTTCTCCAGTAACCCATGTCTACGTGAGGATACTAGGAAATGAGAAGTAAAATGATTAAACTATCTGTAAACTTTTAATCACATGCATGAACTTAAATAGCACTTCAGCACAGGTTCTAGTGTAGCCTATTACGTGGATGTCACGGTGCTCCTCCCTTTTTTTCCAAAGACACAACTCAGAAAGAAACAGGAAAACTATCAATCTGACAATTTGTGACATGACTGAGCTCTGGTAACTCATTTATTGCAGGTTAGGGTTCAGTGTGGCAGTTTTCCTACAATCATAATAACATTCTCATGCTGATTGTGATCTGGAAAATTCTTGTGTCATTTGGTTGCGAGTGGCTCACGCAACCATCGGCTGGCCTGTCCTGACCTGTGATTCTCCCCAGGCCTCCTCCTGAGCAGGACGGCTTGCTGTGAGCTCCTAATGCTGATAGCCTTGTGTAACAGGAACAGCCATCTGGAAACCCATTGTGTTGATAATGGACTCCTGCCTTGGAGATTGACTCGCATGGAAATAGGTGCATTCTCATGGAGACGTGCTAGGTTCCCCCCATGGACCCGACACACCGGCCTCAACTGCATAAGCTTTTCAGGTCCTGATTCCTCCTTTCTGCATGTCAATGGTTTTCTCCCCAAGAGTCCGACAGTGATGCTCCCTCCCATGACACATGACTGTGAAAGATTTATCAAGCTCCATACAAGACATGCAGAGGGGCTGACTCAATTAAAATGATAGATTATTGAGAAGGATCATCTGAAACACTAGTGTGAATCCAGAGGATGAGACGATACATGATGAAACATATGTTGCTGCTACTGGAGTATGAAGCAATAATGGTTGTCTCTTCATGTCATATTCTCAGAATTCCACCCCCTCTGAGTCCATCCTCACCATAGTCACCAGTAACAGGATGTAGACATACTGGAACCCTGGAGGGGATGAATCACTGGCACTTCAACACCAAAGCCATCAGATGGGCCTCGACAAGTTTTCTTAAAATTAGGGAAGACTTCTGTCTTTTCCTTTGCTGCACAAGTAACACAAATTACAGTAAGCAATTCAGCCACAACACAGCAACTCACGACAGATCAAATGAGGAGCCTGCAGATGCAGACGGCATGATAAACACAGGAAAGCTCCCTGATCCATTTGTGCTTGCAGTGGGTGAGTTTGAGCCCTTCCTGCTTTATATCACCACCTTACTGGATGACAAATTCCAAGCTGAGATAAGAGCAAGGAGGAGAAGGAGGATTGGGCACAAAAAAGATAAATCTGTTGCCATTGTGTTACATGACGCATGGCATTACCCATTCTCTGAATTGTTTCTAGGAGTATCAACATCACTACTAGAGTGTTCAAAAGTTGTCTCACTGTTAAAAAAACGAAAAAAAATAATATCAGAAACCACTTTTCCCCCTCTACTTTTTAGTGTATGAGACTCAATAAAAAAAGGGAGGCAACCTGTATGGGTTTTGTTTTCAAAAGGTAAAACACTGAAAACAAAAAAACTTTTTAACATTTAGGTGCTTGAAATATGGAACAAGACCTTAACAGGTCTGAGTTTGCAGGGTTTTCTCCCGACTTACAATGACTGCACATGCACCGCCGTTGTTAACATTTTTACATTAGTCATGGGATGCAAAAAAAACCCTAATAAGTTTGTTCAGACACATAGCTCCATCTGGCTCAGTTATCAGTTTTCATTATCAGATCAAAAGGCATTGGAAGAGGATTTTACTGTGACTCTGAGACAGTCCAAAGAAAAACTATCTTTATTATTTTCCTTCTACTGCTGACAATGGTTATAGATTCAACTTGAAATGCTTTGCATGCAAAAAAAAGGGCTGAAAACTGTCTGCCAGAGAGACACAGATCTGTTTCCCAAATAAACGTGAAGCGGTAATAAATCTGAGATGTCTGACATGGGTGTTTTTTTTTAGTTAACAGACAGTAATTCCAAAAACAGCTGAAAAAGCCAGAGCACCTCAGTTGATTGAGGAGTTGTTAAGGTGTATGATGTTTTTCCGTTGAACTTATTCATGGTCTAGACTTCAAAAGGAACACAATGTAGTCAAATATGTCATGGAAATTTTGAGTCACTTAAAATTGATTTTACACAATCAAAATGGATAATTTGCATATTCAACACTATAATTATAACTGGCCTAAAAAAGAAAATAAATAACCCTGTTGTTGGTCATTTTGCTGACAGCTCAGACTGCTGATAGAAATGGCTGCTGACAGTTTTAGAATGTGATGATGCTTCAGCCTCAGACTCAAATGTCTTCATTGAGACTGAAATGTTGTAACAGGTTTCTGGTTTATCATTTAAAGAAATGTTTATTCTTGTTGGTTTTTTTAAACTAACAACGTAGACAAAAAAAATCCTGGAAACAACCATATTTTAAAATAAGCTCAAGCATAAAACTAATTGTGAAGTTAAAACATTGCTTTCAGGAACAGCAAGTTTCACAGTGTTTGAAACTATTTTGATAAAATTTTAGGGGAATCTGTGTAATTTGAGTTGGACAAATGAGATAAAATATGAAGTAATTAAATTTTTGATCCAATCCTTAAGTCTGATATATATGAGAAAATTGAGCAGTTGTACTTATCTCGTTGATACTCAAAAAACTACCGCCAAAAGTTCAAACGTATTTGTTACTGAAACTCAAGCTTTTGCTTTTTTCTCAAACCAAAGGTGAAAACAGAGTCTAATTTGAGGGAATTCACCTGGTAAATTTTCACGAAAAAACCGTCAATCTCTAATTAACTCACAAAAACGTCACTCTGATTTGAAATTAGTATGTAATCACCATGAAATCAAACATTTAAAAACTGAACATAATATATTATCTTAATAGAAAAATAAGCAAACAATATGCTTAAAATAATTCAAGTGAAGTGCAAATTCAAGTTAATTTACAGTTTATGTGACAACTGAAAAGGATCCTTCAGCACAGCCAAGCCGTATAAGGTGGATCACACTGAGAGGTTAAGGGCAGTGATTTCTGAGACTGTGCCAACTAGCACAGTTACTGGGCAAACAGGAGAGGGAAAAAAAATTAGTTTTGAGGTGTAGTATTGTATAATGCCATGTGGGAACGAGATCCCCATAGCCAAAGTCCAACGGTCACATCAGTCACTCAAAAATGCCAATACGACTATTTTAATTCAAAGGAACTAAACCCAGAGCCACACAAAGAAAGAATTTGATATTAAAATCCCACAAAAATAACACAATCTGTGTCTTTTATTTGTCACAGTAAAATGTAGTTGTATTTGCTTCTTATATAATAGGAAAAATAAATCAGTAGCAAATGCTGGAAAAGAAAAAAAGGATTACCAAACGTCACATTAATCATCAGGTAAATTATAATAACAAAAAAGAATTATCAGAAATCTGTTAATGACATGACCTTATCACAACTTTAGGAATATTTCTATGCAATTCCAGGAAATCATATTGATCTAAAAAGAGTTTCTGTAAAGATGATGAATCAAAAGATAAATAAAAATGAATCAGCTATCTTTGCTATTCTTACAAAACCCATGTTTGACAAGCTCTTGCAGCATTTCCAGATTTATTTCAAACATAAATCGATCTGAGGTTAAAATTTTGGAAACGTTGTGGCTGAGTTGAGAAAAGAAGCAGACCTCCAGATCATCCAGATGACAGGTGGACATGTGTGTGTGTGTGTGTGTGTGCGCGTGTGCGTGTGTGTGTCCTTCTGTGTCCATGAATTTTCAGAAGAAGGGGAAGTTCTCTAGATAACATGTTTTGTAATTTGTCTTTGTGAAATTGTCGATTTCAAAACATGCTGGGACCACAAACCCTTAATGTCATCCAGAGTACTGAAAATCTCAGTTTGCAGTTTCTGACTGAAGCAACTACAATTCTGCCGACTGTGTTTGCCTTCTGTTGACTGCTTAATGCAATCAATTTGTTAAATGCGTTACAGTTGCACTGTTTTCAACTTTATTTGAAAAGCTGGCCATTTTCCTTTATATGGTCCATTCCAACATATACAGTGTAAGGCAGGCTTTCCTCAGTAATGTGATCTTGTTTGAAGAGGTTGTGTAAAATGTCATCACTGGCATCCAATATAATTCTCTCAGATCTTTAGCCTGGCTGTCGATGGAAGTGAGTTCCCCTGTTTCTGTCCTCTGAATTATCGTCTTCTCTCCAAGCAGTCACATGGTCCTTTTTTGCTGCCTTAAGGAAAAGCGCAACAGCTGGAATGCTACTGTAGAACCATGTGTGCCACGCAGCAGCAGCTGTTTGTGGACACAATAAGGCCACTTAACTCTGTGCTGCAGGTTTTTAGTGTGTCCCTTCTCCCACACACCTCCAGTGTCCATACTAGTGGGAGCCTCTGTTCCTCTGTGGTTCTGTCAAACCTGATGTTTGACATGTGAGAGACATTTAATTTATAACCTTTCCACACAGCTTTTGGAGGACTGTTCAAAGAATGTTATTCTCTGACATGAGGAAGAAGCTTAACTCACAAATAAAAACCAGCATTTCTTAGAATTGGAATTGTAAGAGCAGTGTATTTTTCCTTCTTTTTTTTAAACTTTCATTAAGTCCTGCTTTCTAGATAATTGATTTTCATCATTTGTTGGTTCATCTATGTACTAGAGAATAGCTTGCACAAGAAGACTCTTTAACAAAAGCACAGCTAGCACAGAGACAAGAAAGAGTGGGGATGAACTTGAAACAGAACATAAAACTAAAATTAATTGGCAAATTAAAAAAAGAATTTTGGAAGCACAAATGGGGAATGTACATTTACTCCTAGTAAACAGGGAAATAAGTGATTTCATTCTTGGAGTCTATATTAGATATTGGAGGAAGTCAACATTGTAGAGATAATGGAGTTATTGTGTATATAATCAATATACACAATATATTGTGTATATAAAACATATATACACACATTTACAACGTCTGATTAGATTAAGCAAGATCATACAAAAAGTAATTTCTCCAATCATGCTTGATAATGCTGAAATGCATAAATGCATGGTTACATCTTAGTATATACATCACCGTCACCTGAGAATGTCATTAACATATTCATGGTGCGTATATCCCTCTGAGTCAGCAGCACTATCCCAGCCAGGGCCAAGTTTTTCTTGGCACCTGCACTGATATTTACATAAAGCAGGAACTTTAATGAGTTCTAATTTGGCAACATGGTTTTATAAGTTGTACCTTATGAGCCGCAAATGGCTCCCATACTGTGTAGCTAGAGACAGCTGTTACCTAATACAGTATTTCTCCGTCTTGTACACGATTACGTTATCCTTTGTTGCAAAAAAGAACTATTGATACTAGGTGGACATTATTGCTGCAGATGGAATTGACTGTGATGTCCAGTTTATTCATTCTGAGTTTTATTGTATAATCTGAATTCTTTGGGACCATATTAAGGGAAACATGGTTTTACATGGTTATAAGTTTATAATTTTGTTAGAAGAAAGCGCTGATCTGCCTTGTGTCAGAGTGGGAGTGATAGAAGTTCTATATCAGATTTTTTTGCACACTTCTTTTCACTCTTCCCAATCCTCAGTCTGTTTATGATGTGCCATTTTCCTTATAGGGGCTCTAAGATGGAAACAGTGGAAGTGCTGAGTTTTAGAGACAGAACTCTGCAGGGAAGCCGCTCCATTCAGCACAGCCTGATATTCCAGGTCAAACTACCGGAAATTCCCAACAACTCAGGTAATCTCTGTTCCTGTGTGTGTGTAACGTTGTGCGTTTGCCTATACGCCTCTGCATGTCCACAGGTTTGTACATGTTTACCTGCATGCATGCTCTCACTTGTGTGGGTTTGTCCCATGGATTGCGCTCTCTCTCCACTGAGGCTATCTGCCTCCCTTTCATGGTACACTAATCTCATAGTGTGTCTTTGTTATTCTTATTGTCTGAGAAATGAGGGATGAAGGCAATTTAAATGGTAATGGCGGGTCGACAAAAGAGGTGGCTCTGTGAGACGTGAAGGTTTTTGTTGAGTTCAGATGAGACGTCTTTGTTTTCTTCAGTCTTCCTCATCAGCACATCATGGTTTTAATTAACTCACAGAGGATATATTCATCCATTTAAAACTCATTCACCTTTTTACACAGATAGATTTGGTACTGGTTTGAAACAGATATGGTCAAACTTTTAAGAGATGAGCTCTGCCAGTATCTGTATCTTGCAAAATACAAATACACATATCTTGGCTAAAATAGATAATAAGTTATTAAGATATTGTCAGGAAAAGGAAAAAACTAATTTGATATGTTATCCCTCGTGTTAAAAACGATACCTATATGATTTAACAATCCAATTTCCTTTTTTTTTAACTACATTACAAAACTTCATCTTAATTTGACTTGGTATAATTGACCCAATATGAATTTAATTAATTAAAAGTAACTTAAAATTCCAATTGTTATTCATTACGATGTGTAAATGAGTCAATCTGCTGCATTAATAAGACATATTTAACAAATCTGGCTGTACAAGAGGTAATATTTCTTTTTGCACTGCTACATGTCTTATTTATCACAGAAACGTATTGAAGATGGTCAGTTGAATTAATTGTGTTACAGTTTGTATCTCTAAATATGTTAGTTTATTTTCGTCTAAGCAGTTTGTTATCCTGTTACATGTATTGCACTGGAGTGGAGATATAAATGTGAAATAAACTTTAATGTGTTAAAGGTTTTGTAAATGGTGATGTCTGTCACTATTATAAGAAAACTTGAATTTACAGCTTTTTTTGATGATCACTCATATCCCTGTCATATTTATCCATTTATTTATACTTTTTTTTTTTAGCTTGTCCAAAAAGTGTAGGTTGGGAGAAAAATCCAAAAGGAGCAATGGGACCCAGGATGGTCAACCTGAGTGAATGCATGGACCCTAAAAGGTAAAATATGTTACAATGTGTTGATGTACTGTTTAAGGGAGTGACTTCACTAGATAACTGTTAAGATCTGCTGAAGCAGACGTTCAAACCATGAATATTTTGTTTACTAAATTGGTTAACTGCAGGCTTGCTGAGTCCTCAGTGGACCTGAACCTGAAACTGATGAGATGGAGGCTCGTTCCTTCATTGGATCTGGACAAAGTGGTTGGGACTAAGTGTCTTCTTCTGGGTGCTGGGACGCTCGGCTGCAATGTGGCCAGGACACTCATGGTAAGGTTGGAAAAGCACACAAGGGCTGAAAGTGTGGGATGAAAAGATGAAAGTGTGATTTGACTAATTGCTTTGAGTCATATTTTATTTTGATCAGTAGTATTAATACTGAGTTACATCTTGATGGTGTTTTCTGCTGGGCTAACAGTGTTCATTGTACTGAAACAGAAACAGAAAATAGAAACTGGTCTGAACCACCGAATACACAGATTTGAACAAGTTGCTGCTAAACACAGCTCTGTAAAGCATATAGCCTCAAAAGGATTAACCTCACAATCAACTGTTATCGCTTCTAAGAATATGATAAGTGACATCTTTCCAGGACACATGACCCAGAAAGCCTCCACCCGAACTGATCTGCAGCCAGGCCACTGCTGATTATCTGAGCCCTGCGTATGCTTATCAGAAAAGCATTGAATATGTTTCAGTATGCTGGCCAGAAATACTGAAATGTGTTGATGTTGCTGTCTGATCATGTTCCCAAGTTACTCAATTTAACTTGATATTTGATTTCCTTCATTAGCTCCAAAGTTCTTAAAATCATTTATATACCCCAACATGTTATCTATAGAGTGAATTAAAAATAGATAACATAAGATATAAAAAATTAAAAGTCTTTTTTTTTTGCCTTGGATTTGACCGGTTCTAGTTAATAAATTTTCCTAAACCATGTGCTAACTTCTTTTTTTTTTGGTTGGTGTGTAAACTGTATGACTTTAAATTATTTTTCATCTGATCTAAACTGAACCAATTAAGTAAAATCATTATGAATGTTTTCCTCAAATGTGGATGAAACACAACAGCTATAATAGCCTGTGTTGAAATGAATACAATTGTGGCTGGATTTTCCATCAGCAGAGGGATAATCATACAGATTAGAACAAGAATAAGGTTGTATTACATTTCTTGTCAAGTGACACATCCATTACTTTGAGTTAAAGTGAAATTACAGTTAATTATTTTAAATTGCACAGACCATCTCCCACTCACTGACATGGAAGCTCTTTATCAGGTGCTCTGTACATATTAATAAATAGCAACTAAGTGCCTAAGAATAAGGTAGTGAAGGATGATTAATGTTTCTCCTTTGTTCCTCAGGGATGGGGAGTGAGGCACATCACATTTGTAGACAACGCAAAGATCTCCTACTCAAATCCAGTTCGGCAGCCACTCTATGAGTTTGAAGACTGCCTCGGAGGAGGAAAATCAAAAGCTATGGCAGCAGTTGACCGTCTTACCAAAATCTTTCCTGGTGTGGTGAGTCTAATGATACAGCTGCAACTCTACAGCTTGGCACACTTATTCTGCCTCTGTCCTTATTGTTCAGTTTTTTAGTCCCCTTAAATTATTACCATCATTATTATGTTCTAATTTTAACTTTTTATCACAAGCTTTTTCAAAAACATAAGACAACTGCATCAGCTCTGCAGGGGTTTGAGTTTTTTTGTTTTTCTTTTAACAGCCATGTTTAAGACGCGACGGCAAACAATGGAGGAAAGGAAAAAGCTGCGTTACGGTAGCTGCATTTTAATGCTGCTGCTTTGATTAATTTACTAATTAATGTGGAAGTTCTCTGTGGGAGATATTGTGTTGCATTAGCAAATGAAAAAGCATCTAATTATTCACAGCAGCGCTCAGATTTTTTATGATAGAGCTTAACCATAATTGAGCCACTTTCAATTGTATCGACTGCATATTTATTAAGTCAATTATGTGTGTACACCTGTGTGCTAAATGCATGTCAGAAGCATGAGCTGTAAGTAGTCTGTTACAGCATTTATGGATGGAAGTTGAACTGGAAATGACCACTGCTGTCTTCTGTCACTTGTGTTTTTTCTAAAGGGGGTCTAGAAAAAACTTGCAAGTTTAGTTTAGTTGCTATGGTAACTCTTGAAGTAATAGGAAGCAAAGTAAAAAATTAAATGCCATTAAAAAGCAATTAAATAGGACACTATATTCACCTCTGAAAAAAGAAAATTATTGATGGTAAAACTGATTTAAAAAAACAACTAACCTGATTTGAAATGTACAAATTGAAAAGTGCTAATGAACAAAAATAGGTATGAATAAAATGACCTAATGTTGTTAAGCACATTGGAGTTCAATTGAACATGAAGAGAGCAAATGTGTGTCTAGAAAAAAAAAATTAACAAACCTGCTGGCTGAGAGGTCTTTTCAACATAATTCTCATCATAATTCATGATCTGCACTTCATTTTTACATGGTGCGTGTCTGTGTGACATCAGGCCAGACGTCCACACAAAGCAGTGGTGACATGCCGTCAGATAAACATCAGACTGTGCCAACCTGTTCCAGAGGACATGAGATTTCTGTCGTGACTTGATGTTGTATAGAAAATGAGATCAAAATAAATGAATGTGACCTTGCAGTGGCAGGTGTGGGAGGGGAGGGCGTCCTGGGTCTCGTTAATAGTTGGGGAAAAACTGTCAGTCTATTATCTAATAAGCTTTGGAGTCTGTTTGTGCGTATTGACATCACTTCTTGTCATTTCCACAATATTCTGTATTTGCTGAACAAGGCGGAGCTCTCTGTCTTAGCCTAGTCACTAATGTGAGGGGTAATAAGCTGTTAAATAGTTTAAAGGTGAATGTAATCCAACGACGAATGAAAGCAATCAGAGTTTGGCATTGTCTCAATGAGAGCAGCTAAATTTTGGAAAGAATCGACACAGGCAACCTTCAATGCTGAAATTGCATCATTAAGTGACACGATAGCGGGATCACTGCTTTCACCCAAAAGGGAACATATTTTTAAAAAGTAATTCTCAGAGTTTTATGAGTGAATATTGTATTCATTCAATTTGAATTCAGTTGTTTTTTTAACCCAGCCCTATTACAAGGCTCCCCTTTCTTCTAGCTTACTTGTCTCCTCATCCAACACTCTTCATGGTCTGACTCTCTCAGTGTCTGAAGTTATAATGAATTGTATTTGTTAGCATTTCCAAGGTTTAAAACTCATTCTGAATTGAAATTCTCACTTTGTAATTGTTTGTTCCAGTAATTAGATACGGTGGGCCAGGAGGATGGTATGAAAAACCTGCAATTTACTCTATGGAATGCACACTTGAACACAGAAATGTGCCATGTCAGCGTCTATATATCTCAGTGTCTCACTCGGCTGTTTCTCATTTTCTCCTTCACTCTGTCTCCTGGGAATGAATTGGAAGGTTCAGAACCCAGGTTGATGATTGGTGCATGACCTGTGCTGTTATTACTTGTGCAGACCGTCCAGCTGTATCCATACCTTCGTTTTTTTCTGGGTGTCTGTTTGTTTTCTTTTCTCTGCTTGTTTTCTACAAATAAAGGGGCATCAGGTGCTGGAAGGACAGAACTGTATTAATTGAACTGAGAGGATCTGGTTGCAGTGTAGAAAAGGTCAGAAGATTTCCCACTTTGTCTCCTGGCATTTACAGAGTCACACCAACTTTTTTCCCCTCTCTATTCTTTACAGTGCGCACACAGTCTGAGGATGAGGATGGGAAAAATGCCGTTGTTAGATCATCATTAAATGTTTCGATTTTTCCCCCGCCGGAGAGTTTCAGTGTTGGCTTCAAGTTATGCCTGTTTATTGTGGTAATTGGAATGTGATTGCTATCTGTGCAGGGTGAACTCATCCTCTGCCTGCTTAGCAACACTTACGTCAAAGTGAAATATAAATTCCAGACTTGGTTAACAGCTCCCACTCTTGAAAGATGGGGAGTGAAGACATAAAATTCCCATATTTACTAATTCAGTAAGAGGCTCTTCATGTTAAAATCTGACACTTCATCTTTTGCCCTTTTTTGTCTTTCTCTTGAAATCAAACTTGACATTTCCATCTTGCCCAGTGTTGCATATCCAGCCCCTGAATATAGGTGTGGAATCCAAGGCAAGGCATGAGAAACCCAGCTTTACCCGCCTTTTTGAATTGATGATTTAAGTCATTGCTTCTTTTCAACCAATTTGTATGTAGCTCTGTGACTTGTGCACTGGACTCATATTTTAAAAAATGTATTATTCATTTTATTGTAAAATTAAGTCAACAGGAAGCAGTATGATTAAAATATTTTCAGCATTTTCATTTTTTCCCTTAGGGAATGGTAATTTTAAAATCCTTTTCAAATTTCAATAGCATTTTATTGAAAAAAGAACCAAACATCCAGGAAAGTATTAACAAACAAAACAACAAGAAAATTCAACTATAATTTTCAGTGCTGTGCAATTTACTCTGTTAGTTTAGTAATTTAGTCATTGTCTTATTTTTGTTTTTGTTGTTTTGGTCCAGAAAAGATTTGAAAAATATGAGTGAAAATTAAAAGCCAAAGCCAAAGAGAAAAAAACTGTCATGTTGTTTATAAGAGGGATGATGATGAATTTTAAGTTAAAACAGGTTCAAATGTAAATAAAATATGGGTACAACCTCCAGGGTCAAGACCAGCTGCCTTCATATCTTACTTACATTCATTTATTCGTTTTCTGTACCGCTTAATACAATTCAGGGTCACAGGGATCTTTTCATTTTACACAAGTAAAAGGAATATAAAATATAATGTTGAAACCTGAAAAACATTATTATAGTCGTCATTAGCGATGATTGGTTGTATATTTAAATGGTCTGTGATCTTCTAGCATGCAATGACTCTTTTCTTAATGTGAGAGCACTGTCATTTATAAATTTTTTACTTATCCAGTAGCTGTTTTAGCCATGTGTGCCCTTGAGTCTTGCTAGCTAACCGCCAACAGATGACACTGTACCCCTGCTCTCTATGATATGTGCACAAAGTGTGAAATTGATCATCTTTAAGTATACATTGAGGACCCAAAACATATGTGCCATCTTGGATGTTAGATAAACCATAATATTCCTTAGAGGCTTCAAATGCATATCAAAACAGCTCATTTTTCTCTTATGTAGCCGTTTTCTGATTTCTTTAAATCAGCAGTAAAGATGTCAGAGTATGAGGCTTACATAGATCAAAGTGCTAAAAGATCCCCAACAGTCTAACTTTATAGAAATTATCAGGTTATTCAAAATCCACAAACTCTGCGGCTAGTTTAGAAAAAATAGAGAAACATTTTTTCATTTGGTTCTTTTCAAATTGAAACTGAAAACAGTCATGTTGAAGTATCCAGCCCCGGCGCAGCTTCAACTTTGTGACTGATTCTTGAACATTGTAAGAATCTGCTGATACTGGGTAGAATCCATCCGACCTTCAACTTTAACAAGATTGCCAGTACCTGAACTGGCCACACAGCCCCACAGCATGATGGTAC
>JAVQJG010040636.1:0-14892 GCA_036024015.1 Craterocephalus amniculus | reverse complement strand
CAGCCTCCTCTATTTTTTGTTTATGTCCATGCATTTATTAAATTCCAGACCGTGGCTGTCATTGTTCTGAAACTCTTAATTTTAGAGCGATTACAAAAAGGATTCTGCCTCATCGTTTCTCTTACACAGTTTGGAGTGTTGTTAAAATACAATTATTGATCCCTCCTCATAAGGCTTTGTTGCATGAATGAGTTAATCAATTCATTGTACCATTTACATGAGAATGTGTTGACAATATAACAACTTAAAGAGGCTCTATGCAAGTCTCTATGAAACATTATCATCGTCATAAAGCAGCTTGGAAGTAATTATTTTGCTTGACTGACCTGTTCTGGTGAAAAAGCGGACATTTCCTTCTCTATCGGGTCTCCCCCTACCAGAAACGACGCTTGCAGTTTAGCCCACTGACGCTCGCGCTTGTTTTGGTTTAGAAGTCTCGCGATACACGAGACTACCGCTATAAGGCCGGTCGTAAATCCGTTTGGACAAATATGCATGTTTACTCTGCGATTCGGTTTTTACTTTTATACTGATTTGATACTTACTTTTACTACATGCCTTTGAAGCCAAGCTAACTAGCCGTAGCCTGTTCAAGACAACCGTAAGTTGCCTCTGTTTACAACATTCTTCTTCGTCTGTCGCCTATTTTCTCGCTCTGGAGCTCCCCCTACAGCTTCAGGGTTTGCACTGCATGGTAAACATACCCAGAGTTGCATTGATCCGCTTTAACCCTTTAATGTTCACATTAAGAAAAAAAATAAGTGAAAATGTGTCTTTGCACTTTTTTTGCTCTTTTCCAATAATAATAGATGTTTTTAACAAACAGTTGAGATTTACTGAGATAGTAACATCAGTGAGACGGTGAAAAGTTTAAACAGTAATGGGATCAGAGACACTTTCTGGGAAACTACATGGCTTCATACACTCACTTTTGATCAAACTACTTATAATCACTGAAAGTTTTGGCTGTTGACACCTGCCTGTCTGCTGCGTGCTCTGCATCGGAGCTCCCCACAGCCACGCTGTAACAAACAGCGTCTGGTTGTAACTTACTGCACTGTGGGGTTGTTGTGGAGGAACCTGAAGTGAGACTTCTCTGACTTTTGTTTGTGCTGCGGTTGATCCTTCAGCCTGCTTTGCTGCTAGAAAGACAGAAGCCCAAGTGGACAAGATTTGCTTTGCGGTGGAATTAAAGTGTTTAGAAATAATGAGAAATGTAATTGCTGTCTGAGCTTTTTATCCAGGCCTTTTCATCCGTTGTTGTTTTGAAACTTTTGTCCTCTTTGTGTTAAATCTGTTGTGATTTTCTCCCTCCGGGTTCAACCAATCTTTCAAACAACATTTAACTTTAACTGATGCTAAATGTTTGAAGGACTGAACACAAGCATTTCTGTGTTGGTTAAATATGCATTGCTATGTATTGGGCAATAAAAACAATTATTTTACATTCTTGAAGGCCTCGTTGTTAACAGAACTGAAGTATTTCTAAGTGAATTCATACTTTCTCACCTCTGTTAAGAAGATGCAAGATCCTTGGAGGAATTGTACATCATATCTCAGTCAGTAGCTTCACATACTAATGTAATTTAAGAGCCAATTTTTAATCTCAACCACAATCAACATCTGGGTCCCTGAAAAACAACTATGCTGATGTGTGTGTGTGTGTGTGTGTGTGTGTGTGTGTATGTGTGTTTACTGGCCTGCTGCCTCGTGCAGCTGCATCATAGCCGAGTGGTACTGCTGGCTGATGCTAGCAGGGTTTTCTCATTTCAGAGCAGCCTTCCCCTCCTCTGTCTTTCAGCCATCTTACTACCAGCCAGGATATGCATGTAGTTGTGTGTGTTTGGCCTGCATGGGAGACTGCTAAGAAAAAACAAGAAGCTGTCACTGCTCCTTGTTGATCTTGGAGGCCGGTGTTGTGTTCCTTTGTATTTTTCTTCTCTGGTACTTTTTTTTCTTTTGCCTGCCTCTCTGTTTTTTACCGTGTGTTAAGGTTTTCCCCGACTAACCAAGCGGTTAGAATTGAATAAAGCTATCTCTGAGTAATGTTCTTACTAACATAGACCAATGCTTAAAAAATATTTTCTTGTACATCTCATGAAATGTTCTTTTTTTCCCCCAAGGATACGATTAAATAAAAACATGGTGTACCTTTTCGAATGGAAACTCAGCCATGCTGTCATGTCATTGCAGTATCCAGGTCCAGTTCCTCTGGCTAAGAGGAGGGAGGATGAGGTGTCAGTAGGGAGCACGCCGATGGCCAAACAATCGTCCAATCAGGCCTCGGACTATGCCAGCAGCCCGGTGAAAACCAAGACAGTGACCGGTAGGTTGACCAACTTCAGCATGCGGCTCGGGTAGCATTGGATATAACGTTAAACACATCACATAATGTTCACTAAAGAGTGCTCACTCAATATTTAAATGTTAATGTTTTAGAGTAGTGGAATAACAACCTGTAACCGTTGTTTCCATGGTGGATCCACGTCACAATGTTGTTTCATCAGCAAACATCCACTTCAGCTGTTTTTCGGAGGCACCTCTTCTCCAAACGTGCCCTCCTCACCTTGCTTCAACTCTTCTGCCTGCTCTGCTACAATTTCCTCGAAAGTGTGAAGCAGCATAATTTATAAGGAGTTAATTGCATAATAATACATAAATAGAAGTATCTTCAAAATTAAGATAATGCCTCCAAGCACACTTCTTCATATACAGCTAGGTTCATATATATTTGGGCGGTGACACAAGTTTTATTTTAACTGTTTACCAAAATATATTCAGGATCTGTAATCAATAAAGGCTTGAAGTGCAGACTCAGCTTTCATCTGAGTGTATTCACATCCAAAGTGGCAGAAAGGTTTAGGAATTACATCTCTTTAAATGCAGCTGCATCTTTTTAAAGGGACCAAAAGTAATTGGACAGTTAACTGAGGCTGTTATGTGGGCTTAGTGGGTTTTTCTCTCCTGCATCCACTAGCAGGTATAAGGTAAGTGAAACAAGCCATCCTTAGGCTGGAAATAAAAAAAGAAATCCATGAGAAAAGTCATAGAAAAGAGAAAGGAAGATAGAAAGAAAGAGAGAGAGAAAGAAACAAAGAGAGAATGAAAGAAAGAAAAAAGGAAAGAAAACTGGTGAGCTTGGAAAAATTAAAAGGGCCTGGACATCTGGAAGGAAACAGAGTGGATCTTTGCTGGGTCTTTTTCGTAGTGAATAACGTCCACCCAAGAGAGGAGAACTCTGCAGGAAGCAGGCGTATCACTTTCTACATCTGGGTCCAGGTTGTTATCTGACCAGCATCCTCTCAGCTGCTGGATCTCCTGTCTGTAGATGTGAGACCCACCACGGTGGAGTCCTCTGCAAACTTCACAAGCATGTTTGTGGAATGAACAGCAGAGCAGTCGTGGTGAACAGGAGGAAAAGGGCCGGGCCGAGCACACATCCCTGCGGTGTGCCTGTGCTCAGGACCATTGTGAATAATGTGCAGTCCCCACACCTCACCAGCTGTGGCCTGTTGCTGAGAAAGTCTCTAGACGTCCTTGTTATTACTTCAGACGACCCTTTGTCAGCACTTTATGATTCCTGGCGTCAGAGTGACAGGGCGGCAGTCATTGAGGCAGGTGACAGCAGAGTTTTGGGTCGCAGGCACAATGATGGAGGACTTGAGGCACACTGGAGCTGAAGCGAGCTGCAGGGACAGGTTGGACATGTCCAGAAAAACTTCAGCCAGCTGCTGTGCACAGCCTCAGAAGCCGACCCGACAGAGGTCATGCAGAGACTTTGGATGAAAATGTTTGCAATTTCTACTTCTCAGCTGTTTGATTTCCGTTCAAATGTGGCGGCGTGAAGAAATCCTGAAAATTGTGTTCTTGTCCGAATATTTCTGGGCCTAACTGTGTGTTATAAATACACTACTCAGAAAAAGTTAGGGGTATCAGTTTGGGTGAAATTTACAGAACACATAAAATGTAGGCCACATAAATATAGTAATAATGCAATGGTAATTTCTCCGTTTCATACAGTTTATTAGAAGAAAAGCTGACAACAGCTGAGTGTAGCACAATATAAACAATGTCAACATCTCAATAACTTATCATGTGTGAGATGTCATCTCCGTCTGATGATGTCTGAATGTCAACAGTATGATAAAAAGGACTGTTTAGGTACAAGTTGTAGGATTTATGACTCCTTTTGGGATATTTTGTGATGATTCATCTTGTTGAGAACAACATAAAACATGAAGACGGTGAAATCAAGTTCACAAATAAAGGTTGCAGTGCATTTTAGGTTCATTCTTGCATCATACAAGAAGGCAAGTATCCCAGTCTTTTTGTGAGTCATATTAATACTTCTGATTGAGAATATAATATAATTGTGTATGAAATACAGGCTGACTGGAAAAACAAAGGAAGGAACATGTCATGTTGCAGGTCTTTTAAAGGCTGTTACTGCTCGCTCTGCTGTGAGAAGTACCCATTGCTTTCAGGTTGTTGTTGTTGTTGCCAGGACGAGTCAGCAGACATTTACTAACCACTAATTCATCCAGAGGGCAGATCCAGTGCAAATTCATCAGCCTTTTACCACTGTGGGAGACCCGACTGTTGCATAAACCTCAGCATTACTGTATGTTGACCACCTTAAACACTATACATGTATTTATAGACTCATACCTGAGGATATCTGGAGCTGTGCATGACGGAACGCAGAAACTTTCTGACTACATCAGTGGCTTTCATTCAACACTCATAAACCTGATAGACAGCCTCCTTTCTCACATATTCCCTTCTGGATATTTCCTCAATGTGGTCATCGGACTATTTTGACTGCTTCAGTGGAACTGAATTAAATTTAATGCTAAAAAAAGAAAAGGTTTAGACTCTCAGCCCTTCAAACACCGAACAATTTAAACATCCACTGCCAAAATGCTGCAGTGATGAGTCAGAGAAAAAAAGCAAGTAGGACTGCTGGGAAATGTGGCCCCATCAGGAGTGATGGATCCTTGTTTTTGGTGATGTCACATCGTGGCTGTAAATAACATTGAATGTGTGTAACATTCTCCCATGTTTTGTTAGTAAAAATGCTCCTTTGACATTTCAGCATCTAAAACAGGCCATTAAGGCTCTTTCCTTGCTGGTTTTAAAGGCTCGGAGCAGAAAGGTCATGCCGCTGTTTCCTCCCGGTTTTCCCTCTGTTCCCTTTCTTGTTTCAGCCAATGCTCCCTAATGGCTTTTTCCATACCACAGCATCTTTGCTTATTCACGTCCCAGCAGTATATCTTCTCATTTGGCTTGTCAGTAAACAATCACCTTGGCTCCAAAGCTACATCAGGGTGTAGTTTGTCAGCAACACTCACTAACTAGAGTATACTAGCTGTCAGAGTGTCGTCTGTCTCTGTGAATGTTGCCTAGCTTGTCTGGTCTTTTTAGCTTGTCTATTGGAGAGTTTTTGCCTTTTATTTGGTCACTGTTGCTCCTTTTTTGTCGTCGTCGTCACCGTGTCGGGATGTCTGGCATGATCTGAGAGTGAACCACACACACAGATAGCAATGCTCACGAATGGTGTTTTGGTTCTTGTGATTGGTTCAGAGGACAGCACATCTGTGCTGTGCATGTTTTTCTGTGTGGCATCTTACTCTTCGCCTGCATTAGTTGGTCAGAAACAAGTTCTGAGTCAGACTGGAGATCTTTCTTGTCCAAATATTTGCCCTGTAAAGTGAAAACAAGACACAGTAACTAAGCGCTCACGCTCTGTTTTGTCAACCCTCGGTGCCCCACTCCAATTGTCCATGTTGGAGTAGAGCATTAAGTAAATGAAGAAGCTCTTTTCTGCATGTTGGTGTGGTGTTACAGAAGAAAGAAGTAATAAAAAGTTACAAATTGTTTCCATAAGCAATCAGGATAAGAAAAGGGCAGCAGCATTAAGCCCTTGTGTTTGTAATTGGGGTGAAGCTGCAGCCAGTGGATCTGGGTAGGCTGTCGCTCCACACTTTTCCTGCTTATATAATCCTTCCTCCTGCCATGTCTCGTTTGGAAAAAAAAAATATCATAGTCTTCCAATGAAAAATACGAACTTCCTAACATCTTGGTTTGAAACTTATTTTAGCAGTTGGATTTTGTTCCAATCAATTTCACTCATTTGTTATTCTTGTGATGGGTGTGAGGTAGAATGATGATTTCACAGACAGTGAATTGATTATGACAAAAATAATAGTCATGATTGAAATTGAGAACTCAATCATTCAACATGATCATTCATTAACTTTAACAACGTTAATTGAACATTAACGGCAGCTATTAAACAGTGCCATCTTAAGGATTTAGTGTCATCAGTCGATTAATATTTTAATTACATATAAATCTTAGAATTTTTAAATCTTTTTTAATTTTATTTTTAAAATATTTTTAAACAGTATATTTATATCAGCCTATGATACTTAAATATTATTATGATACTTATTTAAGCTGTTAATAAGCCCACACTATGCACAATTAATCCTTATTTGTTTATTTCTTTGTTGTCATTGTCGTATTTGTTATTAGTTGTCGTTGTGCAAGGTAGATTGTTAGAGTTGTAATTTCCGAGCTGCATTGAATGCATCAGAACTCCATATCATTGTCAGGTGGTTTTATTTTCAATTACTGGTGCCCAGTGTAAGTTGCATTCTCCTGCATTGTTTGGAGAACTCGGGTGATAAAATGCTTAAGTCTTGCAGAACTTTGAAGTTGAACTGTCCATGTAAAAGATGCGCTCTGTGTCCGTTTCAGCCTAAAATTTGCCAATGCACCTGAAAACGGCGTGAATGGGGCAAAAATATCTTGTAATTTTATTTTTAGGATCATTAAAAAACCCAGATCATAATTGAGATTATAATTTGAATAAGAAGAATAAAAAGCATTTACTATCAATATGCCAGCATAATGAAATTTTCTTCAGAAGCTCATGATGAATCACTCAGCTCTACTCAGCATATTGTCTAGATGGTATCCGGCACACGTGTAATTAATTTGAAGTTGTTGATCCTTATCTTTTCCCTCTATGGGTTAAAAGTTATTAAATCCAAAAATTTGTGGACATTGTTTTCCCCTGAGACATGTACGGTAAAGTGAATAAATGGATATACATACATATACAATCATACACTTTTTAGCCCCTTTATTAGGTCCACTTGTTCAATTGCCTGATGGCAAATCAGGCAATGGCTAATCAGGAGATTACATGGCAGTCGATGCATTTGGGCATGTATTTCTTGAATTTCAGTCTGAGCATCAGAAAAGGAAGAAAGGAGATTTAAGTGACTTTAAATGTGACATGGTTGTTGATCTGAGTATTTAAAGGGATTATCACACATGAACATCTCTAGGGTTTACAGAGAATGGTCTGAAGAAGAGAAAATATCCAGTGAGCAGCAATTGTCTGGACCAAAATGTCTAGTTTATGTCAGAGGTCAGAGGAGACTGGGCAGACTGGTTGGAGATTATAGAAAGGCAACATGAAGTCTGAAAAACTATTGGTTCCAACCAAGATATGCAGGATAACATCTCTGAACACACACCATGTCCAACCTTGAAGCAGATGGGCTCCAGCAGCAGAAGAGCACACCGGGGGTCCCTCCTGTCAGCTAAGAACAGAAACTGAGGCTACAATTTACACAGACTCACCAGAACTGGACTAACTGGTCTGATGAGTCTTTATTTCAGCTCCACATTCAGATGCTGGACTCAGAATCTGCTGGAAACATCATGAAAACATGGATCCTTCCTGGCTTGGATCAATGCTTCAGGCTGCTGCTGTAATGGTGGGGGGAGATTTTCTTGTCCCACTTTGGGCCCCTTAGTCCCAGCATGGCCTGGTTTAAGCAGCACAGCCTGCCTGAGTCCTGCTGCTGACCATGTCCATCCCTTTCTGAGCACAGAGGAGCATCTTCTGATGCTGCTTCCAGCAGGATGATGCTCCATGTCACACAGCTCACATCATCTCCAACATGACGATGAGTCCACTGGACTCCAACGGCCTCCACAGCCACCACATCTCAGTCCAATATATCAGCTTTGGGATGTGGTGAAACGGGAGATTCTCATCATTGATGTGCAGCAGCTGTGTGGTGCTGTCATGTCAGTATGGAGCAGAACCTCTGAGGAAGGTTTCCATCACCTTGTTGGATCTATGGTACCAAGAATGAAGTAGTTCTGTAGGAAAAAGGGGGAGTAATTTTTACTGCCATTTTGAACTCTGGTTCATATTTAAACTTTTTACTCATCCATTTCTTTGCCTTAAAAGCTTTAGAACCTCTCTCACCTAAAGGGTTAAACTAAAGTTGTACAAGGTTGAGCCAGTTTGATCATATTTGATCGCCTGAGCCTTTTAGGTGCCCCAAGCAGAATCTGACTTACCCCAGTTTGACCTCAGCACCACCAGTTCTGTAATCGTAACAGCTGATCTCAGAAAGTGCAGAGTAATTAACATAAAATGTAAACACACCCAGTCATTTGCGTGTTTGAAGTTGGCGTATATCATACTGGTGTCACTCTGTCTCTGGATTTAACGTTGTGTTGCAACATCAGAAGAAGAGTCTGATAGTTTTTTGTAATTCTGCTGCAAAGTAGCTTAAAAGAAAAGAAGTTAATCACAGTGCAGGTTTGCGTATGGCGTGACTGATCTCCCACACCAGTTACTGTAATGTTCGGCTGTGTGCCTCAACACACCAGCACATCACTCCTGCCCGGAGCAGACACGTACACACAAAGCAGAGTGGCAGCGATGCACATTCTGGACTGCAGAGAGGAGAAACAGCCTGAAGGTCTCTTTCCACTTCTCTTCCTCTTTCCATCACTGTTAGTCTCTCTCTCTTTCTTTCACTATGGCTGTCAATTGTGCCCAGTCAGCACATCTCTGGCATGCTTGATTATCTTGGTCGAGCCAGAGAAGGGAGACACAGGATGGAGGTGAAGAAGGAGAGGGAGAGAAATTATTGTCAGATGTGAAAAAAGAGAGGATTTGAATAGAGGAGAGGTAAAGAGTAAAAAAAAGGCATGTTTAGGATGAAGGGAAACAAAAGGAGTGATAGAAAAGGGGAGACAAGGTAAAAGAAGCATGGCTATCTGATGGATTTAGAACTTTTCTGCCCTCAAGGCAAGGATGCATGCTGGAGAGCAGAGAGCAGGACAGAAACGCAGAGACTGATGGAGACTGAAGAGACATTAGACATTCCGGTCTAATCTGCAGTTTGCATCACTTTTCATGTTGTGCCTGTGCTTCAGGCTGTGTTCATGTAAACATTTAGGATCAAATGTACAGTAGCAGTGATTTAGCATGTAGACCTTGTGTATCACAGCATTGCTGAGCAGGGTTCTCCACAAATGGTAGCTGGACAGTCTGCTAATCTGGAAAACGCATGTTTACATGCAAACAGGCTGCACAGCACACCCTTTGCAAACCCCCACATTTGGTTGAGTCTGAAAGTAAAGACTGGGAATGCAACTGAAGGTTGCATTTCCCATCTTTTATTCACATTAAACTGTTCAGTGAAACTTAACATTCATTTCATGTGAGTGATGGTATCCTGTTCCTCCACCAGCATCTGTTACAAGTCTACCAATGTGATTGGTCAGTTTGGCACCAACAGCAGCCCAAGCTGATCCAACAGGTATTCAGTGGGGTTGAGATGTGTGCAGCAGGCAGTCTCTGATAAACCCACTGTGATGTGGGATTGCATTAACTCTGCCTAATTTAGATGTGAAAAATTAGCTGACAGATACTCAAAATGTATACTTTAGGTATCCAAATATTTTTATTTCGTTGCTCTCTCAGTACTTGGACACTGATATCAAACATGGTCACGGGTGCAGCTGTTAAATCAGTGATCAGGCTCCCAATTGTCAGCACCAGAAGCTGAAACTCATAGCCAGTAGCAGAACTGGCAGAGAAGATTTGCCTAATGTTTTATCGGTGTAACCCAGATACTCAACTCTGCTGCTCAGCGGATGCATTTTCCCAGTAAATGTGGTTCCATTTAAAAGAGAAATAACTGATTTTTGACACTTTTGGATTTATTGCTAAGAAACATTGTTACAGGATAGATATGATCCACCAAACACTTGTGTTCTCCTTACATGTGCATGTTTATGAACTGATTATTTAAAGGCCTGGAGGTGGTGTGAGAGGAGAAGTCAGTGCACGACTGGCATTCCTCATCAGGGAACTGTGAATAATAATTCACTATGTGTAAAAAGCTATGTGTAACAAGCTGACAGGACTGAGGAGGTGGCCAAACTGATAGACCCACTTCCAGTCACAGAGCTGACAATCCTGCTTTAATTGACTCCAGGATGATCTCACATGATAGAGGAGATTGGGCAGGCCTCGGTGGGAGGAGGATGATGTAAAATGTTCTTGTTTAACTCCCACTGTAATATCATTCTGCGTCTCATCGTACTAACATTAACGTCGGCACTTTGTTGGAATGATGAAATGACTCGATATAATCAGTTTTCTCCACATAGAAAATCAATCGTCGGGTGAAATAGTACAGTGTAGGACACAAAATGGCTCATATTTCATGTGGTGGCTCTTCTTTTTGCCCTCATTGTGCAATGAAGGTTATTTTTGTTTTTTCTTTCCCCTTAAAAGCTCTATAATGTTCCTTATATTAAAGCAGAGGTTGCAGCAGAAGCAACCGAAGGATTTTAAATTACTCTCACGCTTGTGAAACACTCACCCTTAAACGGACACCCAAGGACACTTTGGTCACCCCACACACACCCCGCATGGAAACTGGCTGCCCCAGTCTGTCACTGGCAAGCAGCGACTACAACACTTAGTTACATCACACAGACAGACACAGACACACACACATACACACACACACACACACACACACACACACACACACACACACACACACACACACACACACACACATACACACACACACACACACACACTTCAACAAAGTGCAATTCACAGCACACACTTTCACTGAGTCTGCATGAGCAGTTTTCCTCCCCACTGTGGGATTTGATTTCTCCTTGTTAGAGAAAAATGCAGGAGCTGAAAGTAACAGGAAATGGCATTAGAACAGAAGCAACCCCCTGTGCATCTCTCAGTAATAATTTCTTCAAACAGAAAGATTCCCCTTTGAGACCCTGAAAGGGGGCACATTAGGTTCTGCTGAGACTCTGAAAGACTGAAAGTCTGCATCACATGTCCTGTCTTCTGGTGTCATAATAAAGAGGTCAGAACATTTGGAGGTTTTTTTGTTTCCCATTTGCGCTGTGATAGCTAATTACTCTCCTCTTCCTATTCCTTGTCATTATGTCCTCTTCACTTACACTTTTTTCCTCTTTGAGAGGATACTTCCTTTCTCCTCCATCTTCCTGTTCTAGTCTTTCCCCATCATTCATCTTCTTCTCTTTCTCCTGTTCTTGGCTGCTCCTCTGGAGCAGACTGTTTTCATGCCCACCTGTCAAAGCAGACAGAATATCACAGTAGATGTAAGGAGAGTTGAGGTGGAAGAGATGGTGAAGATGGAGGGGGAAATGAAAGAAAGATGGCTTATTTATATCAAAATGTACAGTAACTGAATTGGCCGCTTAATTTTTCCATTAAAATTGTCCAATTTGTTTAATTTGTCCATTGTTATGTTTTAGGGTTAGACGTTCAGATAAAATGAAACTCAAGAAGAAGATTGGTCATTAATTCAACAAATACTACTGTACGGCAGTAGAAACAAAACTGAAGGTGACCCTCAGCTGGACAATCCAACCTACTGCTACAATTACAGCTCAAGAAGCCAACAAAGGCCTTCAAACTGCCAATACTCCGATAAAAAACATCACCCAATCCATGGAAGTAGCGCCCCTAAACTCAGAGAACCCAAAACACATGCTGTCAACACTGTGATGCCACACGCCACAGCACAACCTCAGAAACCATCAGAGAGATAAACAACATTTTGGCAGGTCGTTTTCATGTTGTCATGAAGAGTGGTGAAGAGGAGAGGTAGAAACCACCAACAGGAGTTAACCCTTTGAACCCTGTGCCTATGTTTTAGACCTCCGAATCTCTGAAAGACAAGGCATTAGTAATGGAATCACTTGTGAGACTTCCTAAGATGCTTAAGTATTGTATAGGTTACTGGTGAGGCCCTTGGCCCTTTTATCCACAATTGTACAATCCTTTCACTAAGCCGGACTAACAATGACTATAGGAACATGAGAGTGTGAGTCTATGACGTCTTCAAACAGAACACACATTAAAGCCAAAGTTGAATAAAGCTTGTAATCAATCCTTAAATGATAGAAGAACTAGAAGAAAAGTAATTTACAGTAAATTAGATCAATATAAATGGGCATAGGAATAGCCTAATTCCAAACATTTGTTGAGTATTAACAGGAGTCACCAGAATAGTCCTAAAAATTGGTTTAAAGCAAAGAAACCCTTTTCACTCAAGTACAGTAAAAACAAGCAACTGAAATATTATGCTATCAAATAAGGTACATGCTAATGTCCCACTGGCAAGTAGGAGAAAAGCAAAGCATCCATAAAAGACTGAATCTCAGACATATTCTGTCAACAATAACTCTGATGAAAATAAATAACACTGAATCTGAAGGTTAACTTATTCCTTACAGGTTATTCACATGCACAGTCAAGTCAAGCAGCACAGGCTAAATGACCTCATTAACCACCTACACATCTCTGCTGTGCTGACGCGGAGGAAGGCAACTAATCATCTCACATCTCCGCCACAAGGCATCCTGTCAGACTTCCAGACACCAACATTTATTAGTCTTTTGAAAAGTATGCAGACACTGGCAAAAAAGCCAATAATTTCTTCCTGATTCATGTTTCTATGCAGTTAGTGGAATTGTATAGTGTCCAGAGGAGACAAGGTTCTTATTTAAAGGGAATTAATGCAGGGATTGTGTGAAACTACACATGCATTTCCAGTGTGCTACATAAGCGCTGCAGTTTGGTGTCTGAATTTCTGCGCAGTTGGCGAGGTGTGACGCAAACTGACGCTGTATGCACTTTGCTGACAGCTCTTGAACAGGAAGAACAATGGCCATGGGATGATCTCGGATTCAAACACTGAAGTGACTTATGGCTGCTTCTGCAGCCAGCAAACGACCTGCATCCAATCTAAGCAAGGGGTGGGCGATATGGAAAAAATATCATATCACAATTTTTTTGTTATAAAATCACAATTTCGATTTCATCACAATCTTACATTTTTGAGACTGGTCAGTGCAACCAGAAAATTTCTGTATGTAAAATAATCCCATACGGGGAAAAAAGGTCAATTTAGATCAAAGAAACTTTCTGAACAGATTTCAGAAGTAGTAGCAGTTTTGCTAACATGAAAGAAGAATAAAAACATACTAAAAGGCCCATTTGAGCTTCCATTTGCACATAAATACACACGTCTGTTTCAAACATCCACATGCGTAGCTGTACTCACCATAGATATACTGTATGTATATCATTCTCTTGCTTCCATGTGTTTTATGTTGCTATGGTCGGCCGCCACCTGGGGACAGTGCTGAGCAATGCATAGTTAACCCCACAATCCTACCTCGATTTCAGATGCTCTTGGCGGGAGGAATGTGCTGCTATAAAGTTGACTTTAACCACCCAACCCACTTGCAAAGCTATATATTGTGTAAATTGTACCATTTTTTCCTCATCTTTGTTCGTCTTTTATAGAGCCCCCCATTTTCCCGTTCTTCTTCTCCTCTTCCTTGAGTTCTTTCTGCTCAGCACTGCCACCATGGATTCCTGTGACTGTATTACTACGGTTTCTGCTTCGAGTGACGGATGGTTTTGTCGGTGCATCATTGACATAGAACTGCCACTTATAGAATGTGACCTAAACGATCAATACGATTACCTCATTTTGGCGGATCGTCGACACTTTCTAACCGTTCACGATCTAATATCGTCATATCACACAACCCTCTAAGGCCACAAAAAAGTGCCACCACGAAGAAAAAGAACACTTTATCAGCAGCATTTCTTGAGTCTAAAAGAAATAGGCCTGAAACCGGGCAGGCTTCAATAAAATACAGTGTTTGTGCGCTTTCCCGTGGTGCTATGCTGGTGGCTGCAGTTACCACAGTTGGCCACATCGCCTGTCCCGGCAGCACTGAATCAGATATTGTAAAGTCGCCTTAAGTCCCTTTAAATTAGTTACATATCACATGTTCACCATCAGTTAGTGATGCAGCCTTAATGTTGCTATTTTCCTGAACCAACTGTAGACACACTAAGATTTGGTTTTCTTATCATTAACATGCCTCATAAACTGTATCTGTACAGTATGTTGACACATATTGCTGAAAATCCATTAAGCAAAATCAGATCCGTCCAATAAATCATGTGATACAACTGAAGGCTTGCAGCTATCAGCACAAGTAGAACAAGACTGAAAAAGGCCTAAAAGAAGAATTAATATTCTACATCTAAATTAATATCAACCAGAGCATGGTAATGACTCAGCAAAATGAAATTCAACCGTTATAACTGGGTTGGACCTCTTTTTCCTACATAACTGCCTTTATGCTTGGTGTCATAAATGCAACAAGCTGATGGAAACCTTCCTCAGAGGTTCTGCTACCTATTGACATGACAGCATCACACAGCTGCTGCATCCATGATGAGAATCTCCCGTTTCACCACATCCCAAAGCTGGAATATTGGACTGAGATGTGAGCTGTGGAGGCCGTTGGAGTTCAGTGGACTCATCGTCATGTTGGAAATTATGTGAGCTTTGTGACATGGAGCATCATCCTGCTGGAAGCAGCATCAGAAGATGCTCCACTGTGCTCAGAAAGGGATGGACGTGGTCAGCAGCAATACTAAGGAAGGCTGTGCTGGTTAAACCAGGCCATGCTGGT